>JAODVQ020342324.1:0-30977 GCA_025400075.2 Phenganax stokvisi | reverse complement strand
GGGATGATCGTAGTGTGAGCTGGCCCCATGACAGACAAACAGACAAACAGACAGGTGCAGTACCGTAACCCTCGCTGCGCATGCGCGCCAAGGGTTAATAATAGCACTTAATAAAAATTGATATTGGTCCCATGCAACACTAACAATTCCAGTGACTATTCGTGTATAGTCGTGTAATCTCTGTAATCTCTTTACAAGTTTATTATATTTCAATATCTATGTAAGTGATTATACACTGATGATTATGGTGTATTTCAACAGTGGCAAGATGTGTGGGATCCTAAGTATCTAAACAGAGAGGAGCTATACCTAATATTGTGCCGGTTTTTACAGAAAATCTATCTGAAGTGAGCCAAATTAATGTAGAATGACTTGAATTGTATGTAACTGATTGTGTGTGCCTCTGGATCTTGGATTCTGTGGATCATGGATCTTGATTTTATTTTCCTCTGGATAACACATGATTCACTTATTCTAGCTACCATACAAATGCTACATGCAAAGATAATTTTTCAGAGTTAGGACTCTGGGTGTGTGGGAGAGTTGGCTAGCCGTAAAAGACTCTTTAACCCACCGCCCCAGTTCTCAAGGCTGGGCACCCTGAGTCCTACTCACTTGCTGTATTTGTTTTGTTGCGCATTCAATATTGTATGTGCTATGGTTTATGTCATGCTTGTGTCATGCTTGTGTCTTCAATACGTGTTGTCGTTTTGTGTTTTTGCGTGTATGATGATGGGATGTGGGTTCAGGTTTTCTTTTTTCTTTCTTTTCTTTCTAACTATATTTACGCTAGTATGCTATAAAAAATAATTTCATGCATTACCTGTTTGCTGCAGATATCTGATGGTATCATCAAAAGACTATCGTGTAGTGGTATTAGAGCCACTGCTCTGTCCTACAAACTTCAGAAACAACTTAGCCAAGGCCCTCTTCAACCATTTCTCTGTGAGATAAACCACCTTGATGGACCCTACTAGATCTTTTACTCTACAGGTGCCACATGTAGCCTTCATGCCAGGTCCTCTGTTGAATACCTTCACTCTGGGTAGACAGACTGCACTAGTCGTGGACATTGGCTGGCAGGAGACTACTATTCTACCTGTATCCAACTTTATTACTTCAATACTCTGTAAAATAGTCTTTTGATACATACTATATGTGGGACACATACCTTTAAATGTAATGATGCGTATACTAAGTGATACCATTCTCTCTGTACGTTAACAAGTGAAAAAAAACACCCTATATACATGTGTGATTTTTGGTTGGGAATTCTTAACAATTTTTCCTGTGGTTAGATATACGAAGGTGTTCCTGTGGTTTCTGCATGGGAAAGCACAAGTTGGGCTGCTAAGACAATTCATAGGTAAGTCAAAAGCACTACCATGCAGACAGTGTCACTGAAGCTGATTCTAGATACATTGAGGCATGGTATGTTTATACCACATTAGTTATATATACATGTATATGTAGTTGTTGTCCTTGGGTATGGCTGATGCAGTGTATGAGTCTCTTAGCCATTTGGCTGGATGAGTCTCAAAAATGTCTTAAGTCTTTTGTTATCCTTAAAACGATGCACATAATTCTGACTATTAATACAACTGCATGCCAGAAAGTAATTACACTGTTGGGTACTACATTAGTATCATAACCGTAAAATATTAGGACAAGCATTGGTCTCCAACATTCTGATTGTATTGATTATACAGTCAGGTACTGGATGGAGCAATCCAGGAAGGGACTGTCACTAACATGCAGACTCAAGAAATAAAACAAGCCAGTGAGATAGACTGTGAGTTGCTCAGTCGCACAAACACACACATTGTAACTGTAGACTGTGGTTTTGATGGGTTGAATGCAGGAGTGGTAGAATTTAGTGTAGACCTGTAGACAAAGACATATATACTAGACACGTATGTAAATGTAAATATTTTTGGGCTCATTGACCTCATTACACATGTGTTATGGAATGTTCAAGTATTGCTTTCCTCTCCTCAGGAGTTCACTTTTTAGTCTATTTTGTTGATTTTCTATATATGAGCCTCTCTTCCAATGTCTTTTCTTTAGTCGAGCAGGCTCAGGTTTAGTAAGATGAGTATCTCTTTGTTAGATTGTTTCACCAGATAGTGTCGGCCATAGAGCCCTCCTCCTTTTCTGATTTGTTCTTCTTGGGTGATGGTGGACATTTCAAGATATCGGAAGTCATTTCCTTCAGCTTGTACATACGATGTGCGATTATAAGCCCTTACTCTGTCAGTGCTTCAATGACCAGTGCAATTCATAAGTTGCTCATCTACTCCCTTATCAAACAATCTAGTAACCATAGTTACATGCAATCTATGGTTGGTGTTGAGGCCCTTGAAAACAGCATTTTCCACGACCTTATGTACAACTTGTTGGAGTAGGTTATGGCCTACTGGTGATTTCGAGAACCAAACCTCACCCCTCGACTTGGCCAGCGGCTGCAAACAGAAAGCACCCGGTAGTCATCATTTGGACATTTGTAATGATACAATATTTTTCACACACACCTCTCCTGTTGAAGATACTTGACACACTGAGCTACTTCTTTGGGTGTCAAGGAGGCCTCCTTAATTTTTTATTTTGCACATCTTCCTTGATAACAAGATCACCTCGTGGGCTCTGCGAGATGGATCTGTAAAGGATGGTGTCACAGCCTGCAGTGTTCCAGGCCACTATGCAGAGCAAAATATAGACCAAGCTGCCACAGCATTGTACTGAGCAATATAACAGCAATCTAATTTTGTCCACTCCCTCTGTTGCCTCTGGATTGTTGAACAATATGTCCATTTCGTCTTTGTCACTGTTGGAGAATCACTCAGAAGATTCTCCCATCTGAGAATGAATGGGTTACGCTCCATGTGCAGAATGAGCAGTTTCTTCCCACCTGATGGTGTTGCTTCTGTTTGTCCAGAGTGTCAGTAGTAGCATCTTTTTCTCCATCAACCTAATGATGAAGCATGTGTGGTTGGAAAAACTAGTTTAGCCAGATTTCCTAAGCCAGTTGGGCCGGTTAACTGCAATGTCTACGATACAAAAAACACTGAGAGCAACACCTAAAACTCTGGATTAACAATGATATTACATCTACAGTGGAAATTTTCAATCCTTCTATCAGCAATTTATGATAATAATTTCACACTGTTCTCCTTTGCAGTGACTTAATTGTTGATGTATAGAATCTTAATCAAATGGTACAACAGGGTCACACACATTGCATAGTGAACAACAAATACTGACTGATTTTACTTAGTTTCCTGCTATAAAACTTGATGGGTAAATTTCATGTTTCTCACGAACTACTCCAATAATACATTCAACATGAATATGAACGTTTGTGATAGTTCGTGTATCTTCAACTTCTAGTGCAGTTTGTTTTATTTCTCCCCGGGTAAAGGCAGGGATATGAAGGTGTGCTTGCATCCTATCCACACTCGCAGCAAGGTCGAAGCCTCTATCTGCTAGAACAATATTGAGATGCTGGAGGATTCCACATGACTCAGTTAGGTGATTATCATTGACACTACCTGCCCCCATGCTTCTGACATAAATAAAACTGTGTCTTGTGGGGGTGATACTACCTACTAGCACTTTCACAGTATTGTGGTGCTTGTAATTGGACCAGGTGGAAGCATAAGGAAATAAACTAGATGGTCAATCAATAAACACCTTAAAGCAATCAAGTGTTATGGTAACTTTTTCTCCAAATGTAGAACAAGAATATTGGGGCATTGAACTTACGTTGTGTGTTTTGGCCTGGCCACATAATTCAAGATTTTAACTGTGAGTCGATGATTGTGAGCCAGTTAGAAAACCTCAGTGAAACTGAAGCCAGAGATAAGTCAAACCTGTAACCAATAAGATAGAGATATAAGATGAAGATGAATAAAAATAATAGCGTCTAAGTCTATCATAAATAAAATGTCCAAATCTATAGTTCAGTAATCTCAACTGGATCATTTATATCTATTTCTGTAAGTAGATGAAGTTCTGGTATACCTTCCACCACTGTATATACTACAGTGTGATAATCTCCTTCAAAAATGACATTTCATCAACAGCAGCAGCATTCTTCTTATTGTGTCAATTTTGTTTAGTGCAAAGCATGAGGTGCAACCACTGTTAAAACTGCTTTCAGCACCTCTAGATTTCCAAGGTCTCTGTGTATAGCTACATATTCTTTCCCTTTATAATGAAGGTTTCCTTGGTAAATTCAGAGATGCATGATTTTACAGCTGAAGTGAAGTCAATACTGCTAAATCCACTGAAATACATTGTCCTTGTTGGGAAGTTGAAGACTCAGTACCTGTACCTCAAGCTGTGCTACGGCATACTCTCTGCATTCTTGGACGCTCTCCCACCTTCCTTTTACTGCTTTTGCCTTGATTTATTCTCTATTGTGGCCACGGTTGATTGCCCAAAGATGAGCCATCTTGCGAGAAGCTGCAAAAGATGCAACATCTTAATGCACAAAATACGCCTTTGAAGCCACTGCTCCCAGTATGAATCCGCCACATTGCGATCAGCCTTGTAACTCGTGCTTGATAGCTTTGGATCGCCTTTGTTCTTCCTACAGCTCACGTGGACCCATATAGCCCATCTGGGGTTTATCCAGGTGTCAAATGGACGAAGAATTAGTGTGGATTTGTCCGACCACATATTACCCATTCTCCCTTCGATGGTTTCAAAAATTTGCTGATTCAGCAGCACTGTTGCCGAAGCCAATCAGGACTTGTTTCTTTCATGAAATCAGATTGATTACCAGGGAGGAAGTGTCTGGAGCATATCCTGTCATTTGCAACAATCTTCTCAGGTAAGTCTGATCTCCTTATGGCAGATAGAAATCCAGCACGATGTTTTCAACTCTGGGTCTCAACGTCTTTACCTCTCATTGTGATTACTTTGGGTGTCCTATGAAATAAGACGTCTTTATCTCTACCCGAACGCTTAGAACAACCGAACACTACGCAGAGAACCATCTTGTGCGACACCTGAGCTAGTCACGCGAAGACTTAGTGAAACAGCTGCTATGTATCTCTTTGGGCAGCTGTAGATTATGTAAACTCTGGTTTTACTGCCACTTTAGATTATTTATGCTTGCAAAAGCTAGAGCTCTAGCAAGCTCCAAAACCAGCCCTTCCATACAGCGTGTATGGCATGGTTGTACACCACCATGCAAGAAGCTTAAACCTGAAGTCTCAGACGCTCAGAGACCAAAAATATAACTCAGAGAGTGACGTTTAAACCACTCTTCATCCTTATAAAACAAAGCCATCACTAAAATATCTATGGATATTCACGATGTCCCAGTTTATGTTAAACCTAAGCGATGAATGCAAACTATAAGATATTTAGCCAATGATTGGACGCAATTATATATTCCCTGGAAGACCGAGTTGGTCTCTAACACCATTAGCGTGTAGTAGGGGGTAAGGTTAACTTGTAGAAAAATATTCATAAGCGTCGGACATTTCCTGTGCGCACGGCAAAGCTGCGAAATCAGAAATCAGATACAGGTATAATCGGAAATGGGAATTTATTGCTGGCAAACACAACAAAACTAAGAGAGAAGACCAGTTTACATGCTACATAGCTACGGCCCTAAGCTATACAGTGATATAGCGTTTATCCAGTTTTGTTATGACCTGCTCGCGAGAAGAAGGCGGTTTCGCGAACCGTCCGAATTGCGTTAAAGATAGCTTTTGGGGAGTTTCCTAAAAATGACAGATCAGAATATTTCAAAATAATTTATTCCTATTGCTATTATATTTCTAAAGATGTTTACAGCAATAAAGGTATATTTACATCAAATTTATATTAATCATATAAAATTAATATAATAATTAAAATTGAAGTTATTTAAAATCATAATATCTTGCTGTAGTTTGTAGGTTACACCTTGAAAAACTAGGCTATTAAAATAATCTGGGATTTTTCAGAGCTCTTGTTTTAAACAAATGACCTCAAATCGACATTTAATGTGATTCGGACAGTTTGCGACCCCTTCTTCTCGCAATGGAGCAGGTGCAGTAATTGCTGTACCACATATATTAATGTGCCATGGTGCTGTTGCTGTACCACTATTTCGCTTACCATGCCTTCCTTCTGCCCTTTTGTCTGTGTTTTTCCGCTAAACATGTGAAACTGCTGCATAGCTACCACGTAACACAGTCTGTGCAGCACGGTAGCTCTCCAAGTTAGTGCCTCACCTTTCATTCCCTTCCTCAGCATGTTTCGTACAAAGTTACAGGCAGGTTATAACAGGTGATAAGATAGGCCAATTGCATAATATCTACTAGAGATATTCAGAATATCGCTGCAGCACAAATTCTCAAACTGTACTGCCACTGATTTTGCCTAGTGAGTGTACGTATTATATTAAATTGAGTGAGTTATGTAGACATTAATATTCTTGTGTGTTTTTTACATACATATTGACATTCTATGTATGTAAATTATTATGTATATTTTTGATTTGCAGTTAAAGATCTTGTGGAAAGCTTGATGGAAGACATCATTGGTGAGTGTGTGGTAATGAAGGAAGGTGCTGCATGTTATTAGTGTTCTGTATCCTATATAGTAGTAGTCTTGAAGGTAGAATGGCTACAATGTATATACATTTAGAATTTGTGTAGATGATGACGAAGGAATTAAACTCCTTTTGACTGTAATAATTCTATTCTTCAGTGTCAGCATGTGCTGTAAGAAGTATGGACTGTGACAGGACCCCACCTGATGTATCATTCCCACTGAACCCTCAGTACACTCTCACCATCCCCGGCAATATACGGTGAACAGAGATAATGAAATGTAACAGTGTCACTATAATCATGGTAGTGCCACAGTCAGACAATGTGTAGAATAGTGGTTCACAGTTCTTGATTTGTGGTTGCAGTGTGTAACCCATGGCATTTTTCTGCCTAAATATTTTCTCTTGGAACATGACTTTAAGTTATTTAGTGTGAGAACTCATGTTCATGTATATAGCTGTAATTATTAGTCTCACTTCCTGAGGTTTGCATCTGGTCAAATTGCTATAGTGGACTTATGGCAACTCTTTTAATGGCATGTACAACAGTGGGGGATGTGTGAGCACCCCATGGGCACACCAAGACACTCAACAACCAATCAGATTGGGTAGATACAAGTTTAATACAAGCAGCACAACACACAAAATACCCAAACCATAACTTTCGCAATATTAGTATTATACACCTTGAAATGTATTGTGTATACAGTATTGATTTTGAGGCAGACCCTATTATTTATTTACATTACAGTGATACTTGTGCAGAAGGCCTGTTTGATAGCGAGACTGAAGATCTCTCTCTTCCAACTGCAATTTTGGAATCACTCATAAAGGTTTAACTCCTGCACTCCTCCAGATTATTTTTACTCCTATTTCCTCCTCCCCTCCCATCAATTAGTGTTCTTGTGACTGTCGTAAGGCTCTAAGTGAAAACATTGTTGTCATTGGAGGGATTGCTTCTCTACCTGGATTCAAGTAATATAGTCTAGTGTGTATGTATGGATTTAATCTCTTATGTTCAGCATTACACTGCCTAGATAGACTGTTACTTGTACTGAAGTGTATATCGCCAGCAGTTGTGTTATGTTGTCTTGCAGAATGGAGCTGTTTACTAATTGCTCCTGGTGTTTAAGTAGGTTGCCGAGAATTCTATATACAGCTGCAAAATACCACATAGCAGTGCAGTGCTTATAGTCTTCCTCTATATGTTTGATGTCTTATTTGGTTTTGCTATTGTCTATAAGCTAACATCGTAATTTACAATCTTCTTTTTCAGTTATCGGCTCAAGCAAGAATTGGATCGGCTAGCCAGTGAGAGTGGAACTAGGTTTAACAGGAGACTAGGAGGTCTGCAGTTCAAGTTCCATCAACTACCAACACATCCCAGCACTGTTGCATGGCTTGGAGGTGATTATACCTTCATAAATAAATTGGTATAAAATTCATACAAGGGAAGTCACAGCAAAAACTCATTCAAAGTTTTTTGCGAAAATCGTAAATCGTAATATTGCGTAGATGCGTGTTGAAAAGGGCATGTGTATCATAAAAATGCTCATAGTTAAAGTGCAGTAGATTAATATCCTGGGGATCATACCGTCTAGGTATGTATTCTGTCTCCCCTTGGGAAGCATGCTCCTATACCCCCCTAGGTACCCCTTGAAATGGAATCCCTGATGTGTGTGTACAGTGGGTATCTCAACAATTTAAACCGTTATGGAGATTATCCATTTAATAGAAAAACGGGAGATACGTAAAATCACTATAGATAATCCCTTCTAGGGAGGTTGTTTTTAAACCCACATAATCACTATTGGAGGTTATACTGTAGTAGAGAGTAGAAGTAAATTGTGTCTGTAATGCATTATCAATAACATGTACCAACTGAGCCGCCTTGGAGCTTATGTAGTTGATTGAATGCTTCGTCAGGTATGCGGAGTGTCGTGGGTTTAAGTCCCACTTAAGGCAGCTGCGTCACGAAAAAATTGCTATTTTGAGTGCAGTTGAATTGTGTGATGTGCTTTTTCCTTATGTTTCTTCATCTTTCTGTTTTCGTTACAATAGGTTCAATATTTGGTAACTCTGAGGTGGCAGTGATGGAGAGAGGAGTGAGCAGAGATAAGTTTAAGGAGATGGACCAAAGACTACCGGACTGGACTTCATGTGACCCTGAAAAGCGTGAACAGTTAAGAACTGTCCCTACGAGAAAGCTCTTACCAGTCGCTCCCTCATCAATGTATAAATCATCTGGCAGCAAAACTGTGTCAACAACTCATTGAACTTACTGTATGTAATATATGTAATACATAAAAATTTTATAGTGTCGGTTTTGAAATTCATTTGAATGAGTCATGTGTTTACAAAAGCAATAAAAAATCTAATATTAAGCTTGATGACTGTATTCTTATTCTTCCTCTGATAGTTCTCGTGCTCTCATCCATGGATGAGAGAAGATCTGAGAGAGTGGAATTCTTTGGCGGGGGTCATAGGACAACATGCGTAGAATGAGATCCACACATTCTTGAGCGAGGTGGTCAGCCAGGACAGGTGGTTTTCTTCTTTCGTCCAACAACTCTTGCAATGTCCCTTTGTCCATAAATGGGAGTTTGCTCATCACCATGGCATAGAGAATGATACCTAGACTCCATACGTCACTCAGTTTCCCATCGTATCTGTCGCCACGAAACAGTTCTGGTGCTCCATATGCATAGCTTCCAGTAATGGTGTGAAGGTTCTTGCCAATCTGTCTCCTAGCACAACCAAAATCAGCCACTTTGACTCTGAGCTTGCTATCCAGAAGAATGTTCTCTAGTTTCAGATCTCTATGGACTAGGTCCAGACTGTGGAGTTTGGAAACAGCTAGTAGAAGTTGGCCGAGAAACTCGCGGCTATGGTCCTCGCTGAGTGGGCCTTTCCTGTTGATAAACTTCCTCAAGTCTCCATAAGGACAGTATTCCATGACTTGAAACACTCGATTTCCATGAAGAATGGTCTCGTAGAAGCGGACTATGTTGTCGTGGCGCAGGCCTTTCACGGCAAGAGTCTCTCTCACTATCTGCTCGTCCAGCATCATATAGCGTCCCGAGCGTCGGCTGAAGGCTTTTATGGCCACGTAGACTCCGACTCGTAGATCGTAGGCCAGCTTAACTTTAGCAAACTCTCCATTGCCGATCGTGGGGCCTATAAGGTAGGAAGGAGGGACAAACAGGTTGAAACTATGATCACCCCTATGTAGGGGAAGATTGGCGTGGGTGTTGCTCATCATGGGGGTGGGGCTCGTTCGTCTGTAGATTCTGTTGCGTATGATTCTTTGTCAGGTCCGTAGTGAAGAACGCTACTTTAGGTTCAGGAGCGTTTGATTTGATTCCTTTATTGTGCCAGAGCATGCTAGAACAAGTCACTACTGCTGTACAAGTAGGTTAAGTCCTTCCATCAAGACGCAAATTCACACAGAGAACTGTTGCCTGTTATATAAGATCGGCTCACTTGACCGTGAGCCATTCCCCGCCATAAGGTATGATCGACGCTATTACATGAAACGCAGCATGCGCTTCTCAGCGGGAGAAAGTCGTGTGCTGTAAAGACGACAAGGATCCCACACATATTACCTGAGACAACTGTTGCGTGCTGCTCTGGGGACGCCAGATCACGTGAAGATTATGTAACGATGTACAAAATACACGTAATCTTCCCTTCCCCGCAGAGTGTCTCTGGTGTCAATGGTATTATGTGACGGACGTTTTTTTTGTTTTGTGACTTACATGCAATTTATACTAAAGATTGTTCTGAACTGATCACAAGAGACTAAAACCACACACACATCAATAATATTGTTTGTATACTATACAAGCTCGTATACATACATCAAATAATAACTTGTGTAGTGGCCAGCACACTGGCAAACGGAGCAATCAGATACTGAGATGAAAAGTAAAATAGGAGTCCAAAGAAGATGGATATGGGTAGGGCAGGGAGAGCACGTCGGACTATTCCAAGTATCAGACTTGTCATACACAATCCCTACAAAGAAATTCACTATTATTGCACATCCATAACTATGTTTATATAGACGTAATACACAGATATATACAATAGACATGAATGCACTAACAGTAACAGAGACGGACACATTATATAGCTATACTAACAGAGAGCTCTTCAGTTCACTAAAATACAATGGACACAACTCACGATGAGTATGGCAACAAAGCAGGAGGAAATGATGACCCAGTCTCCTTCACTGTCATGAGCAGCTTTACCTACTAGTATACTGTAGAAGATGAAGTCACCAAGACCCAGCTTGAAACCTCGAGCTGTGACAAAATGATGAGATTGAAGAGGCCAGTATACACATAATGAGTGTGTACGTAAAGGATTATACATTAATTAAGTGGAATTTGTTTCACCTTTCGATTGACATTGATTGGTTTTATCTTAGGTATATAAGATCACGAGGGCATGAGGGTGCCCTTGCATATAGGGATGGCATGGTTTTGCTAAGGGAGCTAATGTATTGAACTATAGGAGAAAATTTCGGAATCTTCTTCTTATTATTCAAGAGCCGTAACTCAGAAACCGAGAATGAATAAGTCGAAATTTTGTACACAATGTGTTATTGTAATTTTAAATTGGTAAGCTCTTTAACTCACGTTCATCCTCTTCTTCCTCCTCCTCTTCCTCTTCCTCTTCTTCCCGATCTTCCTCATTACTGTTGGATGGTTCAGTAGAATTACTAGCCCCTCCTCCTCCTCCTCCTCCTCCACCTATCACAGTATCTGTTACAATTTATAACTCTCAGAGAGAGCTCCATACTTGTAGCAGTAGTTGTGGTGGTCTTTTTGTCATCCTGATCCTTGTCTGCCATTCCCACAATCCACACCATCGTCGCTAGAAAACACAGTTCAAAGTTATAATACGATGGGAAAATAAAATCTCATAGAGCAAAATTACACATGTATTAATACACAAGTATTCTGAGTATGGTGGGGTATGGCTGAATGCCCAGTGTGGTACACTGGAATGCCCAATGGTTTTACTATTGTAATCAACTATGCAATGATTCTATTACATGCCAATGATAACAGGTAATCTTACAGGAGTATATGAGAGAAGGGAAGAGTGGTTCATTTCTCTCTCTAGCTGTTTCCACCAGTATTCTCAATGGTCCCTTGGGACAGAGAACAGCCACAAGATCTGTGGGGAGAGGGCAGTGATGATGTGCAGTACGAATAACACTTTCCACTTATAATAAAGGTGTACTAGTATTTTGGTGGTAACAGTGTTCACTTTTACGTTACCATAAATTGCAATGGCGGCAAGTAGGACCCACGTAGTCCATGGCGGTAGATACTTCAGAAACCGTGTTGCCTGTAATACACATAATATAACATTTTTCTGTAATACACAATTGTAATCTCCGGTCTATGTATAACAATAGGATGTCTAGCAGTATAAACATTCTAAAGAGAAGGATAGGGTAAATAAGCTAGTGAATGGTATGGAAGTTTAGTTCTGTGTAACACTATCCTATCCATCATCAATTCCTCATAAGCTAGCTATATGCATAATAGCTAGACAGTGAATTTGTGAAAATATGTACATCATTTATAATGCCGAGGAACCCGGGCTGTAGCGTTCCATGTGGCAGCAAGGATGCTACTAAGGTTCCAAGGCATTATAAATGACGTATTTTCACAGGCAAGATGAAAAACTTATTTAGAACACAATATTACATCTCCAGCTCTTTTGGGCTTAGCAAAACGCTGAAAAACAAGTCGAAATTTTTACTATATTTCAAATTTTTCTAATTAATGCACACATGCATATTGTGTTATGCGTGGATTGTCTCGGGAACTTATAAAACACGGAGCATGTTTCACATGAAACTTCTTTTCATGACTTTATGCCTGTTTGCATTCTAAATTGCTATTATAGACCTTACATTAGAGACAACTTACAACGAGTGCACTGACAACAATGAGGTAGGCTTGTTGAAGACGCAATGGTCCCTTCCAGTGAATGACTATCAATCCTACCACTCCAAAGTTCCATATTAGAAATACAAATGTGAACCAGTCACTGGCAAGGTTGTGAACTTCAAGTATCTCCCTGGTAATAATTCCTAATCATTCCAAAATATTTAACCTTTTAATTGTATCTTACACGCAATAGAGTGTGGAGAAGAAAAATAGCAGTGAGCCAGATGCTACTAACAGCCATACCTGTATAGCCTACAGAAAAACCATGATACAAAATTATGTATTCCATAATAAAAAAGTAATGATAGTCTCGGACAGACATACAACATACTATCCCTGTCCACACAAACAATGCTAGTTGGTTTGTAACATGGTTTAAGCCATGTAGCTCTCACTGTCTATCACCCCTTTCATATGGGACGGGGCGAACACAGGTTGGATCTGGGATAAGGGGTGTCGAAACTGGATTGAACTTGGTTTCACACCCCGGGTTCGACCCGCTTTCCTTATACTTGTATACTACCCAAGGTGCATGTGAACAGAATATCACTTTAACACGGGTTCGACCCACATGTGGATAAGGGTGCATGTGAAAGGGATATATAAGAGTAGGTCTTGTTTTCTGAACTGATCGATCTGGAAGACGTGATGAGACGTGTCGAGTGCAACATCATAGGTGTGGGGAATGCCAATCTAAATTGATTAGCAACCCTTGGCAGATATTCAGATTCATATGACCTCTGCCAATCAGATACGCAGGTCTAAATAGCATAGGAGCTATGTATGTATACGAGGTGCTAATGTGTATAACAATCTACACATCATTTAATAACTTTCAGAGACCATGACAGGTAATGTCTTACCCTATAGCAGCGATACTTGAATAGGAAGACAAGGACGACTGTCATGATGACCACTATGGCCACCACAATGAGGGCATTCACCAGAGCAAAGAGAAATGTTTGGCCTCCACTGTTGGCATCTTCTTCATGTAGTGGTGTGTACACACTGAAAAAACACATTAATATTATACTGAGACTGTAGATTATATTCATAGCTATTTATATACTATTCAGTATTTTTGCGACTAGCATGTGCACTCTCCATAGACGCAATACATTTTTCCAAAAAGAACACACCTACAGTACTAAACTCATGTAAGTCAATGTGATTGGCTAATACTCATGTGAATGCTGAATCATCACAAGCACGTAAAGTGAGCAATATCACTACACACTTTCCCACTTTTAGTGGGTAGGGTCTGGGATTGAGACTAAGTTTTAATGGTATATATACAACAAAGAAAAGATAGCAATGTAGCCAGACACTTTCCCACTATTAGTGTGTGGGGTGTGGGATTGAGACTAATTAAACCTCAGGACTCAGGATATTGCAATTGTCTCACATTAAAAGGCTAGGCCAGGTGGACAGAGACCCTGTCTAGCTTACTAAGACGCCTCTGACATTTAAATGTAGTAACAATAACACAAGTATCAAGATTCTTTAACTTCACTTACAAGTATTGATTGCTGGCTTGTTCTTGTAGAACAATACTGAGTTCAAATATAACAACTACAGCCATGCAGAGAGTGACTGGTACTATCAGCTGAATGATCTGCTTAGCACCTTGCCGAAGAACCTAGTATATAGTAGAATACAGTCCAATGTACACAGCGATACAGTCCAACATACACAGAGAGTAAACTATCAAACACAGAGGAGGAATACAACACAGTTTCACTGCCATTTGATAAATACACTGTGCTACAGTATATATATTTTGCAAATGAACAGAATATATCTCAGACCATACTGTTCGTTAATAAGTTGGATTTGAACACTACTAGCGATTTATAACATCTTTACTTAACAATACACATTTTGCTATGAGACAAAAGCCACACAGACAATTCACAGCTACACAAGCTAGTAACCAAGAGTTACTAAGCCAATTTGTATGTAAAGACAAAGCCTACTCAAACATTCGCGGCTCACCACCTTATTACCAGTGAACATTCTATGAATTGCTAGCTGTGATCCGTGAAAACTAAAACAACAGGAGTATTATATATACCTCAAAGTCTGCTTCACTGTTCTTGTCTTCATCATCTCCAATGTAGGGTAAGATGTTGAGACACTTCTTAAAACAGGCTTCTAGTCCACACCTACACAAAAATAGTCAAACCTCAGTTCATACTCTACACATGTTGGTCATTTTGCTCAAGTACTTAATAGATGAGTACAAGTTAAAATGACACCGGCATTACAGGGTGGTATTGGGCCCTAACACTAAAGTGATACAGAGCACTTTGAGTACTACATGGAAGATAACCTGATGATGACACAGTTGGAGATCTTTCATACACACTCACTAACAAACCATTGTACATTTCTCTCACTTATTATCACTAGTTTCATCCTCATCACTATCCAATGTGGTACTGCTCTCTTGTGGGTCCAGCAATTCCCTGTTCTCATTAGCACTCTGTATTGTAATACAAGACAGTGAGCTTCAATTAGAACGAAGGAATCACGCTAACAAATCAGGCACCCAACCACTAGGTTTGTGAACTCTTACTTAAACCAGAGGGAGAGCTATATACTAACCAGAGTAAACAGAGGTACATACGGCTACGTAGTACACTTCCGTCCGATCATATACAGTTTAACCTTGCGTACGTTGGTCTCGGAATCTGTCATTCTTTTAAGAAGACGAGATCGCTCATTCACACGAGGTTTGTCAGACTGGATCCTTTCACTTCGTCTAGAGTCCGGTTCTTCACTCTGGGACATCACCTCCCCTCCTCAAGGTCAAAGGTTCATAAGTATAAACAACATGGCGCATGCGCAAAAATGAGATTAGTAGTTATGATAATAGCTGGAGTTCAATCATAGCTATCAGGAAAAAGACATATTATAATAAAGATGAGGACACAAACTTCAAACAAATATTAAGAACAGAATAGGAGTGGCGAAGAGAACCTCTATAATAATTCAGTGGGCTAATATTATAGTTTAAATATCTGGCCATAAATCTAGAAATAACAACAACGGATCAATTAACTGCTTATGTTAGAACAATCATGTAAAAATGAACACTTGTGGCTAACTGGAGCCAAATATAATGTGCCAGCTCAGTGTAGCTAGCTAGTGTGGGAGGAATCATCTGGAGGCCAACAATGCTCATAGGTTTTGACTGAGCTGTCAAGTAATGCTTTAATCTTGATAACTGGAGGCTAAAATAATTATCATCCATGGTAAATTAGATAACTCTGAGCAGCCAAAATCTGTGAGAACTAATTTGACTCACAGCCATGGTATGATTACATAGCTAATTATGTTGTGTCTGTGGTTATGGAAGTTCCATCTCCTTTTAAGACCATCTCTCCCATATAAAAGGGTCACCTTAGTTAGTTGAGTTACTCCAGTAAAAGTGATGAAGGGGACACTAACTTTTATATCCGCTCTTCTTGCTGGAGTTTTAATATTTCCAGCTACAACTATAGCACTGCATGAGAATGGGCTGAAACAACGATGGACTAGACAAAGTAAATTTCGACCACTCCATACAATTCATTTACTAGATATAACTTTATAGTTCCATCACTGAACTTGAGATGTGATGATGTTATTAATGGATGCTGGATCTATTTTAACTGTATTACAAACATAATACTGGATCTCTGCTCAGTGATATGCCACTTGGATGGGAGGCAGTATTATGGATGTAAGTTATTTAGTTTTAATGTGTTTGATTTTTGAAATCATTTTAATTTAAAGGTGTGAAAGAGATAAATCCACTTTATGATCTATCAGTTAGGATTGAAGCCAATTTAGCTTCAGTCAATGACAGACAACACCATAACATGATTCTTTCTGTAAGAGGACAATATGGAGACAATAATTTGACCATTCCTTGGCCTTTCAGTTTTCGTGTACTTGATTGTCGTAAGTTATCCTTATATATTATAATGTGAAATTAATGTTATTCCCTATATTTTAGCAATCTCTAGTGGGGTAATTACAACACAACCACCAGCACCGCCTCCAACAACTGAACTACCAACTCAGAAAACCACTGAACCACTAACTGACTTAACCATGGCTACAACTGTGACCACTGTAGTGACCTTTGAAGAGCCAGAAATGACTGCACAGACTACGACAACTACTACCACCCAATCCACATTGCTGCCACCAACACAACCTACCACACAATCAACCTCAAGACCTACCACACAACCTACTACGGCTACTTCTACACAACCTACCAATCAACCTACTCCACAACTTACCACACATCCTACAACACAACCTACCACACAGTCAACCACTACCACTCAACCTACACAACCATCTGTATTGCCTTCATGTCGCATAGTAAGGAATTCTGCCGATAGTCTAATCATTAATTGCAGTTCTAATGCAAATAATATCAGAAGCATATCTTCTACAGTCAATGCAATTCAAGTTGGAATGACTAGTAAGTATACAAACACGGATGATTAGGAGCATAACATATTATTATCCATTCATAGGTGGAAGTATTGTTAATATCAGTCAGTCTGATCTTCGTGAAGGGAATAATATCATTAGACTTGTAATTACTTATAATGATGGATCACGGTATACTTATAGTATGACTTATGAGTTTAACAGACAGGTGATACGACCAAGTTAGTTAGCAGTGTATGTTTTCACTTAAAACTATTACATATGAAATGAGTAGATATTGTGTCATGTCAAGTGAGGTGCAACGGTACATTCAGTGTTGGGACTGGATTGTCTGTTACTTGTACCGTCACTCCATTGGGACAAGGAATCCACCGTATAATGTATAATATAAATAACCAAGGAGAGAGAAAAGGTATGTAGCTAGGCAGTTCAATACTAGAGAAACTTAATTTATTGCCACTAATTCAGCAAATGGTACTCCAACATTTTTCATCGAAGAGGACCAATTTGCAACTGGACCCAATCATGTAGTTATAACTGTTGATCATTCAACATGTGGTCAAGCAAATGTAACCTTAAATTTCACCATTCCAGAACCTACACCAGGTATGGCACAGAAACCTCTTATTGTAGTACAACTCTATATCAGTACTGTTTCAGTTTGTCTGGTGCATTGCATATATCGTGATTATGATCATTACCGTCACTTTAACTGTTCAATTGGAAATGCTGGATCATTCTCATCCGTTAATTACTCCATCAATGGTGGTGCTAACAGAACTCTAGCTACAGGTAAGCTTGATTTTAATGTAGCTATTGATGTAGTGGGTGCCACATTTTAGGTGCCATTTATGGATAGTAGTGGCAGTCCTCCCAAAAACTGGATGTATTTAACTGTCCATAACTTTCCTCTTATGGGCTTACTGTATTTTCATTTTCTTGTCGTCCATTAATTCTTACAGCTTAGATATTGTCTGTTCTACTAATAATTGGTTTCTGTTTGGTATTAATTTCCTTTTTCCTATGCTTAGTTATTTCTGGTGCAGTAAGAATAATATTTAAAATTCTTTTCAATGAACTAACACCAATAATCCAAAATTCTGTGCAAGTTGTTTTTCACATCATCTGTGGATCCCAATGTCAACAGTTGCAAAATATTTTCTATATCACCTATACACCACCTTCATTCCAAATCACTCAAAGAGGTTGCAATCTTCCAACAGTGACTTCCAACCCATCATTTAGTCTTAGTTTGAACATATCTGCTCATACTAATAGTGCAGTAGATCTCGTAGTAATTCAACCATATAACACCAGTCAGAGAGTGTGGTTGTTCCTTTGGTCAGTAAATGAACCTTCACGACGGCATTCTCGAAGTAAGTCTTAATTTCTTTGCAAGAGTTGCATATTGTTTCTCTTCTTTGTAGTTGGATCAGTTCTCAACATACCAAAAGCATATTTCAGATCAGGAAGAAACAACTTGTATTTGAGAATCTTTGGTGTTCTAGGAGGAGAAATTTATACAAATTGCATACTTGATATTCAAATGTGAACCTGCCAATGTATATAGATTATCAGCTACACATGTGAGACTGCCTTCTGATAATAATGATTGTGACTCATTATTAAAAAAATTTGTAAACTATCATAATATATTATATTAATAATGCAGAATGTCATGCATAAGCTGTGTGGGAGTATACTGTGTTAGCACAGTCCAGTAAAGAAATATCTTCCTTGCCTTGCCTACTGTTGTGTTGTATAGTTGACTCGGGTCCAATGCCAACTGACTGCCCCTGGTAGCTCAGTTGGTAGAGCACTTGGCCTGGAACGCTGGGTGTCATGGGTTTGAGTCCCATCCAGGGCAGTTCTTTTCTTTGAAAAGGGCTGACCTGGGTGGTATTGCTTTGTTGTTGTATGCACTTGCCTTGCGTTGATGCTTTTTTACTAATTTGATTCATAGTAATGCAAATGCATAGTAAATGCAGAAACTCTAAAGGATTCCTTAGTAATTCAGTAAAAACTCTGCATTAAAAGGATAATTAATAATGCATGATAGGTTACAAATAATTCATCCTAAAGAAACCCTTTATAAAAGCATTACTCTTTTTTGGAAAGTACTTTACATTTCCTTATTATTCAAGAGCTTCGTGAGACCATTAAAATGAATTTCTGTAATTCTTGACATGGTTGTAGACAGTATAAGTATAGTAGCATGCTGTCTCTACAACACAGTGTTTGAGTTCAAGCTGCAAAAATGGTGCTGGAGTGGAGCACAAGAAGTGGCTATGTCCTGACGGAACTGACATTTTTTCTCATAGTCTGCTTCATACTCCTTATTACTGCTGCTGCTTTTGTGGTCATTGTTGTCCTTCATCATAAAGGAAGACACACTCTATTTCCTGTACTACGAATAGTCTTTCAGAATGTATTTACCAGTGATATTGCCTTCACCAGGCAGAGAAAAGAGGAGAAGATTGTGTTTCTTGGTCAAGAGCAGCAGTGTGACTATAAACACTCTCGATTGTTGATCAATCTCTATCTAACATTGCTCTGCTGTGTATTTGCTCTATGGTTTGTTACTGTCTTTTCTGATGCAGTACTCTATCGTAAAGCTGGAACATGTTTTGATTTAAATGTCCATGATAGTGACACCCGCTGTTTTCTTCTACCATCCAGTAGCCCTCCACCTCGAGAAATTCAAAATATAATTGACAAAGAGGAAGGAGAAGCTGTACCATGTCAATGTGTCCAAAACTACCTGATCACAACAAATACAACCTATAATCTTGAAGTTATTTGCTACACATCACGAATCAGTCCTCTTCCTGCTCTGGGTGTGGCTTATGGTACAACAAAGACAATTATCTTTATTGTGACCATAATACTGACTTTACTGTTTAGTATTTCATCAAAAATACAAAAGAAATACAGCATTATACAAAAATCTAAGGTTCACACTTTTATTATTCAAACAGTACTGATAGTGACATCATTGGTATTTGTAATACTTATTGTGGCTGTTATAGCAAGTCTTCATGGAGCAGAGAGCACAAGAAATGGCGGATTTGATTACCTGAGAGGAGAGCAGTTTTACCAAGGTTCTGTTATCTTTCTGGCCTCAATAACAGCCATAGTAACTGTCGGGATCTTCCCATGGCGGGCCTTTACACTGCTGGAAGCTAAAGTATCTAAGAAGAATCCCAAAGAGAATGATAGTGTAAATGCTCTGGAGAATGATGATTTTACTGGCAAAATACAGCACATGATTCTACTCCACCAATTCTCAATTGAGTATATATCATGATTAGCTAAAGGAGATATCAAACAAAGTGACATTGACTTTTACAATTTTACGCTATATTATGCAAAACATTTTATCATTAAATTAAACAAATAACACTGTCTATTTTGTAGTGATAAAAACAGAGACTGATATAATACATTATGCACACTTATACAGTAGCTAGTAACATTACACATTGTTGACTATAGAAGCTCAGGTCTTTAATCAAAACTATGTCATTGCTACTTTCATTATTATAATTATCGTATTATCTATATTACATACCTGCAACAAGTATTCTGGGTCAGTGAAGCTGTTATATACATATTATTTTTAACACAGATCAGTTTCCTTAATTCCATAGGGTAGAGTTCGTTGTTATTTGTCTTTGTGGAATTCTTAACTCCAATCAAAAATGAATACAGCTCTCTACTGAATATAACAAACGAATGCATATTATATAATTCACATGAATAACTACTCTCACCAATAAACTGATATAAAGAGACAATTAAGTCAAACGTTTCGGTGATAATGCTATCAACAGTATTATATAGTGAATGTATATAGTAGTACAACCAGAAGCTCTTATATACTAAAGTAGGAATGAGAAAACTTATGGTATGTACGAGACAAAGCCAAGTTTTTATGTAAGGTAGTATACTCTGCAGGAAGACGTATAGATGTATATAACTACTATAATAATATAAATTATAATCTATTACATTTCCAGCTTTAAAGACACTTGCACATAATAATATTTCACTTGTTAGACAAACTATAAATAATAAATGCAATGATAATAGATAGATCAGCTAGTGTTCTCCTGGTCTTTGCATTCTGGTGTTAGGGGTTGAGATATTCAGTGGAATAAAGTGGCCTGGGAACTGAATGGGAATAAAACAAGTATGCATCACTGAACTTCTGTTGTTATCTGAACTATAAACTAGGGAAATAGATGAACATACCGGTGGATTATAATTATAATAGGTAGAATTTCCAGCTAAGAATCGATGACCTCTCATAGGTATTGAAGCAGGCGAAGGCAACACTACAAATGAACATAAATATTGATACAAGATATGTTATAAAATGTACCTATTTGAGGAGTTGCATAGAGCATTGGCTGAACTTGATGAGGAGTAGCAGGATACATATGTGGATAAAAGGAAGAAGTTCTAGACCTTTGTTCTTTACTACTGTGACCCAACTCTACATCAGTTGTGCTGCCAAATGCCTGAAAAAATATTTTAAAACTATTTCACAAGAAGAGAACATGGAGAAAAGATCATTACCTCCTTGATCATTCTTTGGATTCTCATTTCTTTAGCATCAGTGCTCAAACCAGCTGTTTGTACAGTATCATCTCCTTTTCCAACTTGTCCTTCAGCCATTGATTGTGTTGGTGTGTGACTTTCTTCCTTGGAATAATTGGCACCTTCAGGTCCATCAAAGAAATCCGTTTCACTTTTGGTGAGCTGAATTCCAGGGTCACCCTCCCTCTCTACTTCAGGTTGTCTATACACTCCAGGAGAATCCTCATTGACTGTTTCCAGTTTTTGAGGTGATACTGGCAGTGAAGAAGTGGTAGACTGCGAGTGTGAGAGAGATACAGGTGTAGGTTGCGTTTTAGAATGGGAACGTGAATGTGGTCGTGATGTCAGAGAGTATGGATGAGATTGAGGAGAAAGATGCTGAGAAGGTGTTACAGGAAAAACGTATTGTGGAGAGGTTAATTGTTGTTGAGGATGCAATGGTAAGGGCATGACACTCATCAGCTGTGGTCCATTGATAGTGTCCAGCCATGCTAGGTTTGTTGCCATGTTGATTGGTGGTTGAGACATTATAGAAGTTGAGGGTGCAACTTTATAATGTCGCCTAATATGTGGTAAATGTGGCTTATGCCACTTCCGAGATTCCTTGGTAATTTTTTCTTCATTTTCACGCAGAGAGACTTTCTCACTAGTAGCTGATCTTTCAGTTTTCGATCTGGTGAGTAGCTCTGAATTCTCTGATTTTTGAGATTCAGAAGATTCACTCTCTGAGTCAATCTCTTCTACAATAACACTAGAGTTGCTTTGGTGTTCATCTTCTTCAGGGATGTACCCAGGAGCCTGGTGCTCTGTTGCCAGTGTATGTGATGGTAATGGTATAGGCATGAAAGGTGATGATAGGATAGGGGTTCCAATAGGAGGAAGCTGATGAGAGAATCCATGGAAAGATGAATGAAAACTGCTTTCCTCCCCTGAAATATACTTGTGATACTCCATTGTTGCCTATAGATGGGCAATCTGTCATTCTTTACATAAGCAGTCATTAGGAAATTTACCTTGCGTCGAAACCACAGTTCTTGTTCATCTTGATCTATCATTGTCTGCTGTGCCAGTGTTTCTTTCATTGTTCCCATATTATAGCCTTCATTGGTATCAATCATAGGCTCAGCAGACTCTTCCTCTTGCTGTTTTCTTCTCCTTCTCCTTCTTCTTTTTCTGCTTTGGTCATTTCGTCTGCAGTTATTTTGCAATATCAACATGCATTAGGAGTATTGCATAGCCTTACTTTGGAGTTGAATCAATAGTTTCATCAGCTGTTGCTTGTACAGGTTTTGCTGGAGGTGTAGGGATTCTTCGAAAAGTATCAGTTGAGGGTGGAGAGCGAGGAGGCATGATGGGTGGATTTATATCTTCTGTGTCCTGAGGAGATTGTGGTAGTGAAGGAATGGATGGTTGTTTCTGATGCTGAACTGGAGGAAGTCGAGGGAATGCTCGACGGGGAAGATGAGGAGAGTCGAAATGGGTCACTGTTTCATATTCATCCAGTGCAATCTAATAAAGATACAGGATACCTAGCACATCCTTGAGATACTGTTATACTACATACTTCATTATCATTTTCAGGTGAACTAATTTGCTTCTCAATCATCTCACTGTAAGAATACAAATCATTAGTTTTTGATTCAATATTGCAGTGATAATAGCAGACAAGAGTTACTCAATCAGTAGTCTTACTGGGAATGGGAATGCTGGTTTACGAGATGAGTAAGAGTAGTAACACTGCCTCCCAGTCTAGAGTCATCATCTCTCTCTTGAATGACTCTTCAAATAATTATAATCAGATTAAACTTGGGCCAAGGCCTTTTAATTGATTGTTACTTACTCGTTTTCCTCTTCTTGTTCTTCTGCAAGATGAGCGAGTGTTGTGACACTTCTTGACAGGGGAGTTCCATGAGAACTAGAGCTGATGGTCTGTTCTTCTGAATCATGGTGTGAAACAGAAAGTCCCTGCAGCTGTGATCTTGATATCTCAGTGTGAACATTTAGTTGAGATTCATATTCAAATGAGTTAGTAGGAATAAGAGTTCTACTCAATATTGACAGATGGTTGGTTTGCGGATGTACCTAATGAAAAATATGTAATGATCAATGAGATCCAAAGACATTGTGAACTATACATTACCTATAGTTCTCTATCCTAACTACTCAGAGACACTTAGATAGAGGGAGAGTATATCCAATAGGGGAAGTGCTAAGTCTACAAGTAGTGTTGTTTTGGTTATATTTGTGCCATGCACATATGGTGGGAACCCCTGAAAATAGATATATACTCTGAGATAACTAATACTCTGAGATAACTAATGTAAGGACAACTTTGGTCCAAAGTGTCCCTTTTCAGTGTATAAAGAGTAGAGCACATCAATTTTATACAATCAAACACACGAAATTGAAAACGGGAACATTATATATACCTGGAGTGTAAATTTCTTTCTGTGTCTAAATTTCCATACACTACTCATTGCTACCAGGAGGATTATTATTACTACAAGGGTTACTAGCACAACAGCTCCCACCACCGAACCGACAGCAGTCCTATAATATATCGTGTTACTTTCTTCTTCTACTGTAGGAAGTGGTTTGGTCACCTGAGCCGGCTGTGCGATTCTAACAATCTGTGATAGAAATTACATGAACCACTACCATACTAGCCACTTTAGGCTTACAGTGTAGCTTCTGAGTTCATGTACATTGGCGAACTCAAAAGCCTCTGAAACTTCCGTAGAATCAACTTGTTGAGGCCTTGCTGGGTTAGATATTTCAAGGATTGAAAACATCACATTCACCAGGTTATTACCCACATCATTAGCTTCTTCTATACCAGTTATCTAATAATGAAACAAATTGAGGTGGTGCAGTGATAAAATATTTTCTTACCAATGCTATATATTCTGCTGTATCCTGTGCCTGCCTCTTCTGAATCTTTCTTTGTCTCTTAAACCTAATGTCTCTCTTTGCAACCTCTAATACTTGTTGTTTGATCTCTAATCCCCGCTTGAATACCATTACCAGGTCATTCAGTAGAATACATCTCTCTATAGAGCCTGTTCGTTTTATTTTAGAGAGATCTGCCGGAGGAATGGCCAGGTAAATGCTAACTATGCTAAATGTTTTCACTGCATAATTTGAGTATGGATGGCAGCTAGATTGTGATGGATATACTGCTGTAGATGAAGTTGTAGTTTGGATTGATACAACTGAAGGAGTTGTACCAGTACTTGAGAGCAAACTACTCTCTTTACCACTAGTGGAAACCTCTTTTAAGTCAAGTGAAAATATACTTGCTGTGCTCTCCATTGTTTCTTGACTATGTGAAGGGGTAGCTGTATCAGAACTTTGATCTATAGCCTTTGAGATGGAGTTTGACTGTAGAAATGACACAAAAGGAGCAGTGTTCCTGCTAGACGAATCAGATTCAGTAGGAGATGGTGATGGTAAAGACTCGGTACTTGTGAGGGAGTTTCTTATCTCAGTTGTTATCAGTGTCGCACCTAAAGATGTACTTGTAGAAGAAACACTTGTTAATAAAGTGCTTTTGGGAGAAACACTTGTGCCTCTTAGTTCTGAGGTCATATAAACATTAAACTTTGAAGTATACGCTGTTGAGGAAGATATAGAATCAGATAGAGTCTGAGAACTAGTTGGTAGTTGTCTCATCGATACAAAGATTGCACTTGTGAATATCGGTATGGCACTTGGTTCTGAGGAAAATATTATATCAGTGAGTAGCAAAGTAGTATGTTTTGATGGTGTTGGCATTGGTGAATACTCTGACTCAACATGCTGGCTACTAGATTGTATAGCTAAGGAAGATGGTTCAGTTTCTGGCTGGTACATCACTGAGTTGTTAAACATCAAAGACACTGTGGGTTGAACAAAATATTCACTTGATAAAGTTGTGGATGTCATGAGCAAATTTGAATATGCAACTTGTGATATATCAACAGCCAGAGGAGACGATAGAGAAACTGATGGTGATGCAATTGTAGATAGGATAGCCAGTGATTCAGTAGTCAAGGTAACAGATGGCTGGGTCTCATGTTCTGATTGTGTTAGCAGTGGTGAGAAGGCAGATCCAACAGCCAGGCTACTTTGAACAGTAGATTGCAGAGCAAAGGAAAATGTTCTAGCTTCTGACTGATTAGTGATAGAATTTGGAAGAATTGAAGTCATAATCGGTTGAACATAATATTCACTTGGCCTAATAGTTAATGTGACATTATCGAATTCCTCTCCTATTGAGACAGTTGACTTCAATACGGTATTTTGTGATTCAGTGACCATTTGAGGAGTTGGCTCAATTGCTGATGGCAATATAGGTAAAGGTGTGGTGAATAAGGTAGTTACAGACTCTGATAGTGTTGCTCTCTGTGCTGCAAGACTGCCTGTTTGAATAGAGAGAGAACCAATTGTTGTTGGATTTAGATCTGATGTTGGGACCGGAAACGGTGAGTAAGATGGTTGAATTAATATGTCAGTGGTCTTTGTAACCAGGCCAGGTGATGCTGGAGCATATGTCATTATAATAGATGGGTGAGTTGTCCTGAAATGTTCCATCCCTGTAGAAGAGGTTTGTTTTGTAAAGTGTAAAGAAGTTTGGATATAGGGGGATAGTATTGTGGATGGAACAAACTCAGATTGAAATGGATTTAGAAGATCTGACGTGCCATGAAACTGGAAAGTAGTGTACAAAAGTGTTTGACTTGTCTCTGGACTGTAATAATATGAATTTAAATCAGTATGTTCCATTTTAGATTGTGGTTCAGAAATGGATGCAAACAAATGCGTTTCTTCAAAAGTGATATTCAAAGATGAAATAGCTAAGGACATATCTGCATAACTCGGTGTTGGGTACAAAAGAGTTCCTTGACTAGACATTCTCATTATTGTCTTGGTTGAGGGTAGAGAAACTGTGGCACTTGTTTCATGAACATTAGTATAAAGCACACTAGATTCTCTAACTCGAGTACTATGAGGCAGAGTCATCACACTTGTGTCAACAATGAATTCATATTGAGTTGTAGTGGTTGGACTAATTGTTACTGTTGATGTTTCGTAATTCATGGACCGGCCTGGAATATTCATAACTTCTGTATGTGGTATAGAGTATGCACTACTGTCATCAATATCAGTAGTCAGTTGTGAATATTGCAAGGATGGAATTTGGGTGGCTATAATTAGACCAGGTGTCAAGGGGAGTGTGTCGTTCACATTTGATGACATTGTCAGGGAACTTGAGACCTCAGGATATTGCTGTGAGTGAGGTGGTTCAGTTGTACTGAACGGATATAGTGAAAGGTACAACATAGATTCCATGTCAATATCAGCTGTTGGAGTGGATATTAATGGCATTGTGTAAGTAGGTGATGATAATGGCATGAGGAGGTTTTCTGTTGTCATTTCATTAAAATTTTCAGTAATTGGTTGAGTCAACACCTGGGTTTCACTTAGCTCTGGAGAGTAGGATGCAAGCATATTAAGTTCTAATGTCGGTTGACTCAGTGGTTTTGACTCAACTGTAGGGGGTAGGTGGGTAACAAGAGTTGAAGGTGTTATTTGAGAAGCCACTAGAGTCTTGAGAGGAGTATATATTAGTTCAGTAGAAGATAAAGTAGTGGAATAATATAGTGGAATGCCAGTTGGAAATAGCTCCTCTACAGTACTTCTATCATACTGTATTCTTAGTGTGGGAGAAGGAGAGATGAAATTCCTCGTAGGGAGTGCAAGATATTGGGCATAGGAAGACTCTGTATCTGTTGTGGACATAGCCGAAAGTACTCGAGTTGAAAATGCAGGACTTTCATTGATACTTAGAACTTCAACAGAACTTTTCATGGATGGTGAGTCAAATGTGGTGCTAGGACTAAGACCTGGGACTTTACTTTGAGTTAGCGATGGTGATAGTCTCTCGCTTTGCAAGGATTGGTGGTCTGATGTCATCAAGAAAGACAACTGGGATGAGATGGTTTGTGCAATGTTACTATCAAACAGTATGGAATCCAATGCTGTCATACTTGACAAAGGAGTAAACATTTCTGCTGTATCAGGATCAGGTGATTGAAATAACATGAAGCTGGAAATCGGGGTAACTAATGGAATACTAGAAGTAAAACTGTCAGTATGTGCTGATTCCAGAACAATACTATCATAGCTAATAATAGGTGACTTCAATGGTAACAGAAGCTTTTCAGTCATATCATCAATTTCAGGATATTGAGATAATGATCTAATAATCGGTGTTTCCATTGTAGCTGTGAAGCTTGGTTCAATACTGTCACTGTATGGCATTAAGAGCAGTGGCGATTTTGGCATTATTCGGGTGCTAGTAGGCTGTATACTAGTTAATATCAATGACTGAGACTGAACTACAATAATATCATTGTCTATGCTACTCATATCGCCATAAAGTAATGATTTATATCTCATTTCCATGTCTAACATACTAACTGACTGCTGTCTAGATGGCCAAGGATTGATATTATCTGATGAAGAAGAGTGTATATATCTGTTCTCTACCTCCATGAAAGGATAAAAAGTACTGGTTGGTTGAGGGATCGTCTCCTCCGAGTATTGCGCAGATACTGCTTCGATTAACAGTAGAATAACGACATATATCTTCATGGTAATTTCTGTCTACGGTAGTCTCTTGGGTTGTTTTGCAGTAGCTAAGGGAAACCAATTATTCATACCCGCCCCCCGCCGCTTCGCAATGCGGCGTATTTAGAAGAAATTATTATACGCGCATGCGCGTAAGCACCTAAAATAACTGAATTTTTCGTAAACTATTCGCAGAGATCGGTAAGATTGTTTCCTATTTACCGAGATTGATTCCCCAGGGAGATTTTGATAGCACCGTGGATAGGAACTAGCTAAACTACTAGCTATTATGGCAATCCATTACGGGTATGTGAATTTAATAGAGCTATCAACTTAATTCGAAGGTTACGATGCCTATTTATACAGGCAAAAGACAAATGATGTTATAGAAGGAGGATACGACAACGACTTTGTGGACGAGGTGCCGTCTAAGTATGTTTGTCCTATATGTACCAAGGTCTTGAGGAAGGCTCGTCTTGCGGAATGTTGTGGCCAGCACTTTTGTGATTCATGCCTCACACAATGGACTAGGAGATCTCCGAGTTGTCCTCACTGTCGTGATTCGGGTTTCAAAAGTGTTATAAACAAGGAAAAGATTCGTGAAATTAACGAGTTTCACGTTCAATGTACTCATAGAACAAGTGGATGTGAGTGGCAGGGACAGTTGTGTACACTAGAAGAGCATCTCAAATCAAAAAGTGGTTGTGGTTTTGTTAAAGTGAAATGTGGCAATGTAGGACGATTGCCTATGAATTTGCCAGATGTTTGTCACATGGTTATTGAGAGGCGTTACTTGGCAATACACAAACACAATGAATGCAAGTATCGCCGTTATAAATGTAAATATTGTAATTATACTGATACCTATGAAACTATAGCTGGATCAGGACCTTCCGGAAACGGCACAAAAAATCATTATTCCACCTGTGAATATTACCCTTTGGAATGTGTAAATGGTTGTGGTGCTGTTAGTATTAAACGTAAAGATATGAAGGCACATAGTGACACATGCCCACTGGAGAATACTAAATGCCCATTTAGTGGTTGTACTCAATCAACATTGCGTAAAGATATGAACAGTCACACAGAAATATGTGATTTTCGTCCGTACACCTGTGAATATTGTGGTATTAATGGTACATATTTACATATAACAAACAAAGGGAGGTTTTGGGAAGTGAAAACTTCTCACTATGATAGTTGTCTAAAGTATCCTTTGGAATGTGTCAATAAATGTGGTAGTTCAAATATCAAACGGAAAGACATGAGTGCACATCAAAACACCTGTCCATCACAGCCATTGGACTGTCCACTAGGCAGACACTCTTCAGGAAAGCAAATCCTACGGAAGGATATGGAGAAACATACTCGTGAAGTGTGTGAGTTCCGTCCATTTACTTGCCAATACTGCAATACTGCGGGTACTTTTAGGTCTATAACTGGTAAAGGTGAAACTCCACTAAAGAGAAAGTGCCATTACGATGTCTGTGATCATTATCCACTTGAGTGCCCTAATAGATGTGGAGCAGAGAACATTAAACGGAAAAACTTGCCAAACCATCACAGTAAATGTCAACTAGAGCCACTAGACTGTCCATTTAAGTACGTGAAATGCAATGAAAAAATCCTACGCAAAAATATGGATAGTCACTGTCAAAAAAATATGCACAATCATTTGCTCCTACTGGCTAAATCACATGAGGAACTGACACACAAACTAGCTAAATCACACGAGGAATTGTCATGTAAAGTAGTAAAATCACATGAGGAATTGACTTGTGAGGTTAAAAAACTCAGCACAAAGTGCCAGAGAGAAACACGGAGTGATCAAGTTACTAACTCTGGGGCTACAGCTACTAGTGGTTATACACCTGATGACGACGATCCCTATTATGATGATTATTATTACTAAACCTTCATAGGAAACCCAAGGCAAAATATCACACCTTAAATAGCTCTGTATACTTCTCCTATTTATACCTGTATATTATTATAATATTATACATGGTTATGGCCCTTTATGTGTTTTATAAATTATAGTTTGGTTTTTTCCTACATTAAAACTTAGCACCAACTATATTATTGATAATGTATCAGTTGTTTAACTGTGGCACTACATATGTAAGAAATGCTTCATCGCCAGCTAATCATTATGTTACTTCATGTAAAACCGCAAGGAATGAGTAGGCAATCCAGGAATGAGGAGTGCTTGTATTGGCTAGTAGTATCTGGTTACATTGTCCACATCATAGACAAGATAGGGATCGAAAATTAAAGTTTGACCCATGCATGAGTCTCATGTGATTCCCTGCACACTCAATGATGTCATCATGGTCTCCCTATATTGCCATAGAGATGTAGTAAAGCCTTTGTATAATTATAGCCATATTAAAACAATTTAGAATAATAGAATGATACATTTTTAATGGCTGTATACTAGTTAATATTGATGACTGAGACTGAAGTACAATAATATCATTGTCTATGCTACTCATATCTCCATAAAGTAATGATGTATATCTCATTTCCATGTCTAACATACTAACTGACTGCTGTCTAGATGGCCATCGCGACCGTCCGATTATTGTAAGCGGGTCCTTGCAATGTTTGTCAGCTCTCCGATCCTTCATACTTGGGTTTCTGCTGCTCTTTTTTTGTCAGCATAGAGAGGAAGAGTTGCCTTTCATTTTAGTATACTTGAGTTTCATATCCGACGCTCTGGTACCATGTACGATCGGAACGTCCGAAAATAGAAAGTTTTGGCCGAATGCTCGACAATTTTC
>JAODVQ020342219.1:0-11771 GCA_025400075.2 Phenganax stokvisi | reverse complement strand
GGGGAGCACTCGGCCGCGGCTAAAAATTTTTGGATGGTTCGTTTCGCATGGTGTGACACGATATGGGAGTGAATGTATTCTCTCCATGAGGTCTGATGATTTCGCGCACCGGGAGAAATTTTAGTATGGAAACGGTGGGTGGGCCTATTGGTGGTTCGAGCTTCAAAGGAGAGATCCAAAGCGGTTATGTGTGGCACTTGCAAGCTCACAGCATTGGCGTCCAATGTCCAAGGGCGGAGATACACATTCAGTAGCCGTGCTTGGTCCTCCTTCGACATGTCCGGACGAGGCAGTGGGCAGACCGTTGGATAGGGAACTAAGGCCTCGGAATGTCGTTCTAAATAGTACTCTGCTGCAGCTGCGAGCGATGGTTGTTCTGTCTGGCAGCCGCAGGATCGTTTCTGCTAGAGAACTCGGTAGCTTTTAGGGATGTCTAGTTGAAACCGACCCTTTTCTACTTTAGAAGTGGTACTTTGAGTCTCAACCTCAGCCATCGGGATCAAAGCGTCCTTGTGCAGCTATGTCGGATGATGAATCATCCAGCATTGGTGAAGAAACTAGCCTGAACATTACTGTGATGATATTAAGTCTATTATGTTATTCTTTGTCAAGTTCTCCTTGTATCAGGATCATGGCTATGATTATAATCCTCAGCGGATCATTGACTGGTTGGAAGCTGGGCCCACCTTTCTTCAAGATTCTGGACGCTTGGTTTCTTTTACCCACTATGTGTTTGTGGCCAAATGCATTTGAATCTTTTTAGTCCTTTTGGAATTGCAAGGATTAATGCCACGGTTCAGACGCTTTGGACATAGTTCCCAGTTTACATATGCCTCTGACTGTGCCTTTGGCGGCAGTGGTTCCACGAAGTCAGCCTGTTGTGGATTGATGGCTTTGATTCGAATTGAGGCAGTGGCGCAGATTGTCCCTTTCAAGCGCTGGACATGCTCTTCACAGCTGCCAGGGCTAGAGATACTTTGGAATTCCTGTCATGTGACTAAGTCTTAGTAATTTTTGTTGCACTGCAGCCAAGCAAAGTGGAAAACACGTGCTATGACATCCAAGGTCTGCCAGTGAAATCAACAGATCAAAACGGGAATTCCTGGAGATGAACTTCCCAGAGACCTCAGAGCAACTCGCCATTCCCCTCCATTTCTTTTTGTCAAGTCAAGCGTCTTGACATGCTTTACATGTGATTCTACAAAGAATGCAAAAGTCCAGTACTTTTTTTGATGACATTGGTTTGATACATTGACTAAGGTCTGTGTGTACTGTGCAGGATTCCCCTGCCAGCCATATAGCCTGTTGTCCCCTACCCGTCGAATGATGTATGACGAAAACAGCAATCAATTGGTCAAGGTCGTGAAGCGCCTGCGCAAATACAGACCGAAAGTGACTCGGTGTCTTTGTTGAGTGACATCTATGGGTGACATGCTTTTTTTGGTGCCCTTCCTAAGAATGACAACTAAGATTGTTGTCCTCGAAAACGTCATGGGTTTCTACTGCTTGGTCGATGCTTTGATTGAAGTGCTCCACGCAAACTGCAGTGGGTATCTTGGCTGGTGGTGTTAGTGGCCATGTGGTTTTACGTTTGCTTTGTGGCATCTTTATTCCAATTGAGGTACGCCATCATGAAATATGTGTGCAGCCCGTGCTTTGGTTAAAACTCATTTACGAAAGGCTGTGATGTGTCAGTCGTCCATGGGCAGCCTCAAATTGTCAAACAGCTTAGGAATGACTACGGCGCTCCACTTTCCCGTCGGCGTGTTTATGTCATCACGGTTCGGCGTGACATGATGATTGCACTTGATGAACCGTTTGATGAATTCATGCGCAGAAAGTTACGTGAATTGCGGCAACCTGTGCAAGTGCGTTGGCAGCTTGACTATGCCCGATTTTGACCATGTTGGACATTGAAAGAGTTTGTTTGCGTTCATGGTTCCAAGGCAAGATTTGCTACTCCCTGACCATCACAAAGACGTGCTGAAGGATTGCCGCAGGAGAAACACGATGCGGAAAGCCAATGCCAAGAAGAGACTTGGCTTGGATGCATATCTGTGTTTGTGTGAGCCGTTAGTGGCTACAGTGCTAAGTCCTAGGCCACTTCAGTATGGCAAATGGATCAAGCACCACAGACAATGGGCCAGAGACAACAAGGCTTGTCGTTATCATGTTGGAGTTGAAGAAATTTCGTGCTGGAATGAACTGTTCTATCAGCCACATCTTGACCAGGTGGCTATACACGAGGCCGTCGCGAGGTTCAAGCAGTTCCCAGGAGCTAAGTTCATTACCACCCGACGTGAGATGGAGGCGATGCCCGATTTTTTTCACTGTTGATTTCTCAACCATGGCCGGCAGGCAACCGCCCTGCTTGCGGGATTGAAGAACTTGTCATTCTGCAATACCAGCCAGAGCTTGCATTGCATGCCCCACCTGACTCGAAATGATGATGACTATCTACCATGCTTGACGTGTGGCACTCAGTGTAAGCTTGACCGTTGTGCAAACTTGGAATCCATGACTTGGACCTCATGCCTCATGATCAGGCCAAATGGAACGTTCTTGGCCTTCAGCATTGATAAACCAAGATTCTTCTTGGGTCGTGAGTGCTGCATATTGATGGGAATGCCACTTCATCGCATGTCTTGCGCTGCGTCAGAGAGCGTTACTAGAGTACTTCAATAAAGGGTTGTCGGTGCAATGCGGCAGTAAGGTGAATGCCTCGTTGGCGGGGAATGCAATTCATGTGAGACGCATTTTAGCAATTCTATGTGCTGCGATCTCCAGCACTCGCCCAGAGCTTATGGGACACATCTGAAGAAAAAAGACTGTGTCTTTCAGCACTGCACGTGAGCGCCACTGGAACACTGTTGCTTTTTTTTCACTGAGTCCGCTGTGTTCCGAATCTCTAGTGAAACAGTCAGCCAGCATCTACAGTGAGACCTCATAGGAAGTGTGCATGGAATTGTTGAAAAAGGGTCATGGGGTCAAGGAATTGTTTCTTTGTTGGCTTGGGTAGCGTGCAATGCCGGTCCTGCAGCGCTACGATGCTGAAACCAATTTGTTGGTCCCTAATGCTAGCTTGGGAAAATATGATGCTACGAGTTCATCAAGTGAAAGTGAATCTGAGCAGCTTTCTGGCATTCTTGTTTGATTCCTTCCACACTTCTACAACTCTTCTCCAGCAAGCCCTAAGGTATGAACATGATGCAAGTTCTTCAGATGACTCTGATGGTGAGTCCACTTCGTCTGAGGGAGCTGAAAGAGGCTATGTAGATCTTACTTTGCAAAGGCTACAAACCATGCATGCAGTGGCCTCAGAAGTTGACACTACAGCAAACAAAATCTCTTCCCACGGAAAAAGTAGGGCTCGAATCGAACGGGTACTTCGTTGGCCAATCTGTGAATGCGCTTGCCGATTGCCATTTGGTACTTTGCTACGCTTGTGCATGGCTTTTTGGCTTCTTTCCAAAAGGGCTCAAGATACAGTCTTGTGGGAAATTCAACGAGAACATCCAGGTGGAGGGAAACGGGATTGGTATCTTGAAGGACGGTTCCCTACAAAATGTTTGTGCAAGAAATGATACCCCTGATGGCTCCACATGATTGTTGCAGCCTCCCAGGACACCATGTATGCAAAATGAGCTGGATGTATATGATGGGTATTGGTCGGAAGCGATTGGCAAGGACCAGCAACATCGTGCATGGACACGATATGAGATCCTTGAACCGAGACTTCCCTGCATTTAGTTGAACTTACATTCACTGACTACAGTGTCCTGGGAGTCCAGCATGCTGCGTCGCTGCCCTCTCAGGTCCTCAAGGAAACCGGTCTGCAAAGTCAACCTCCTGCCAGGCTCTCTTTGTGCATATGTATTGGAGTGCAGGTGAGCCTATGTCAAAGGAGTGGCTTGGCATTTCATATAGGGTTTACTTGGGAAAGAACACCAGGTAAAGGACTGAGCAAATCACAACCTGAGGATCGCTTCAAAAGCATCTTTGAAACAAGCTGACGAGAACCTTCGTGAGGAACTCCTGGAGAGATTGATCGACTCACGTTTGATGTCTCCATATGTTCAGTTGGGTTTCAACAGTGACCCGCGGCGGCTTCCCATGCGGGAGCTTCCACACGGATCTTGGAGTGACATGTTCTTGCTCTACCAATCCTACGCAAAGACTACCCGAGAGCCCATCGCATCCCAATCAACGTTCTTCAAAAATGTCGCCAAGTGGAAGTCATGATTGAAATTCCATCAACGATCGCATCACGCGCAATGCCTTGTATGTTCACGCTATCGAGCAGCGCTCCATGCCACCGACGATTCTTAATTGCACTCTTTTCCTTGTCCGGGTGTCTTCTTGTTGTATTCTCCAAAAACCATCCCAGGACTTTGAAGTATCAGCAAAAATAAGTGACCGCCTTCTTGCCCACTACACACAAACCTGGAAAGATCGTGAAGTATACTGGGCGGCGCGGGAACGGGCCAAGTGCCAACGGGACATACTAGCGCTCATCCTGGACAGCTACGACCATGCAAAACTGTCCCTACCAGCTTGGCCATTGCGAAGATGTCCTAAAAGGGCTCTATTCGAAAACACCCGGCGTGCTTCCCTCAGTCACAGGTTTGAGTTTAAAATTGAACAGTTCGTCGCACATTAAAAGCAAATCCCAGGACTCCACTTGACGCTGACCGGCGTCATTGTGGATGGCCGTGGTGTCTACATGTTCATGAGCGACGAAGGCATGGCAGGCGGCTCAAACTGGAGCATTGAATGTGCCACTTAGACTAAAGCCTAACAGGGTGCTATATGGTGTTCCATGACCCCTTCCCGTCCATCCAGCCTACTCCAAGGCCATGAGAAGCGTTGAGTATGCATGGACAAAAGCCCGCTCCTGCAACGAGAGCTTTAAACAAGAGCTTTGCTCTTAGTTTGAACTCTTTTGAGATATTACTCAGGACACTGTGGTATCACCTTTGTTCACTATTGTTCACTCAGGCTTTGGGTGCAGGGCGATAACACGCCCAAGGAATTGAGAAACTCTTGGATTGGCAAATGGGCCTGTCTTCTAACACAGGCAGGATACTTCCGCGGAGTGTCCCACCACCACTTGGTGGTGGGACACACTCATGAGGACATAGGTGGGACTTTGCTCAACAATTTTTCTTGGTGTGCTGATGATATGGATTCAGTTGTTCTCTGCCTTTGGCACCCTGTCTAGATGGGATCTTCTCTATCTGTACTGCTGCGCTCCGATCTTATCCAAATTTGCAAACCCCTGAAGACATACGAAGGTGCCTTCCTTTACATTTAGTGATTTTTGGGTTTGGGGCGATCTAGAACCAACAAATAAAGCTCTCAGGTGCCTGACACAGAAGCTGGAACCGCTGCTGGCAAAATCCGGCCTTGAGTTCAAGATCGAGCACATTGATACCGCTGCTTGGTACCAAAAAGTGTAGCCAACCTCAGTCAGGACTCAGCTTGTCGCTTTCTTGGCGCAACGAGGTCCACAACTGGTGTCACATGATGCCCACGACAGCGACCATGAAGAACGCTTACAAAAGTAGACCGACTGACGAACAGAACAACATGGCAGTGCCCCAAAGCTTTAGCTTTATGTGTCGGCAAGGCACAATGTTGAAAGTAGTTCTGAAGTTGTGTTTTTAACCTTTTACATTTCTAGGGAGTGCCCTTCTCACCCTGACAGATACCGGGTCAGGGCGTCGACCTACAAAAAGAAGACAATGCACCAAAGCGATTGAGAAGAGAAGGGAATGCGCGTGACGTGTTTGCTCTCGTGAAGGGTGCAATGAGCGACACTACATTGGTCCAACCACCTTTGAATGTTTATCCAGAAGCCTTCTTGGAGTCAACGGAACGATATTTCAATGAGGTGAACCGGACTGAAGTCGTGGTCCAGGCCAGCATTGACCCTGACAGGGCAAAGGAGGTGGAGGCTCTCGCGAATGCCTTGGAGAATGGTTATGGACACTTGAGCAGGACTGTGAAATATTACCGGTCGCTTTTGAACAATGAAAGGGAACGAAAGCCTTGCTTGCACCTTGGCTTTCTAGCTTCGGGGCCATCGGCCAGGCAAAATCTGTCTGCTGTACAGTTGGGACAAGCTCCCCTGCCACCACGGCCTCATGGTCTTTCACCAGTGATTGCGCTGGTCAGGGTCAAGCATGTGGAGCTTCAATGCTCCTGAACATGCAGGGGTTCCCATGCAAAGCTTAAGCTGGTGAGCATGGAATGGCGATTGGACCAAAAGGCCTGCAAAAATGCAGTTTGTATACGACCTCACATACCACAGATTGTTTCGATTTGTGTTGAATGCTTCTTGCAGCCAACCCGTTCTTGCATTATGTTCCTTCAAGGGGGCACAGGCAGACTTGCAGTTAGCGCCATGCTGGCCATAAAGAAAGAAAACGAAGACCCTATTGATCAGCTACGGGCATATTTTGCGACCGCCATGCCCTCAGCATGCAAACCGCCCCAACCTATTTTGTTTTCCCAATGTCTTTTTATTCCAGGTGATTGACCAAAGAAATTTGGGGAGTCATGTGCCAGAGAAACTGGGTGACCTCTCTGTGAGACAGAAGGCACGCAACAGAAAACTCAATGTCATGGGTTTGATCATTCTGTAGAGAGTCATTTGGATCTGATGGGGGGTGATTGAAGATCTGGTTGTCGACCGGTTTCCAGATCTGGACACCAAGCCGACGCTGAGTCTCATTCCTCAAGGTGACTTGCAGGAATTCTACCTTCCATTGACGGCCTTCTCATTGGAGCCACATGCGAAGAGTGGCTGTCTGGGCCCTAGGTTTTCACAGGTTTGATCTGTTGATGGCGCAACCAAAGAATGTTTTTTCCTGCTGCAGACTGGCCGCAGAATGCACAATGCGCAGCCCATTTCAATGAGTTTTTGGACGGCTATCGGCTGTCGCAGGAGTCCGTTCGGATCAAGTTCTTGAACCCTCGATCAGATCGCCGGTTTGAACTCTTTAGCGTGGGGTACATTGATGGATTCACCAAAATCCTGATAATGACCAGCATCCTTTGCTTCATCCATGAATTGGATACTTGGCTCGTTTGGCTGCTGAGTGCATTGGCCATTTTGGAATTGTGGGAATGATGGGACTGCTAAGGAATGGACAGATGTTGAGTTGAATGATCCACGAGTGGTGAAGATGCTGCAATCGTTCAGGTGGATCAGGTGTTCCTACGTCTACCAAGCGAATCCGGCCAATCACTTCCTCTTGAGTCTCAGAATCTTCTCTTAAATTTGATTGCATGCATTCTTGCTGACTTGAATCCTATCTGATGTTTTTTGATAAAACTTGCCATTGGTTGCTCAGAAGTGGGTCACGTGACAAGTGAGAAGCAGAGCCCGTCACCGCTGGACTTCTTGGGAGCCATCAGCGAGGCTGTAGTGTTGGAAAAGCAACTGGCCAAAGGAGGAGCTTCGAAAGCGCTCAAAGACCTGATCTTCAAGGTTTGCGCTTCTTACAATGCGCTGTGCACCATCCGAAAGCACAGAATAGACACTCAGCGGAAGGCGCTCATCTACAACTTGTGCCTTGGATCCGCGTGATTGCTGTTTTTGGGCTGCTCAAAATTCCTAGCCCTGATCGAAAGTGCACTCAGGATGCGTGCTCCCCGAGAAGTTGGTGCAAAATTGCATTCTCACTATGATAATTTCCCACCTACGGCTTCAGGCAAGGAAGTTTCATTTCAAATGTCATTTTCTATGGCGTGCTCAGCAGGTGTGCCATTGGAACTCCTTCAAGGAGATTTCTGGGTTCCAGGAGCCACTGTGCGAAGTGAAATGGCTGCCAATCAGCAATGGAAAGAGATTCTGACCCCAAGTGGGTTCACTTGCATGTTGTGGGTGGGGCGGCTCATTAAGGACAGCAAAAATTGAACATCATTCCAGTTTGGAATGCGGTTGCTGAGCTCAAGTTTTCCGTTTGACCTTTCTCTTCAGGATTTTGAAAGAAAAGTTCAGCGTGACTCAAGCCTGAAGACCAAGGCCCTGCTTAGTTTCCTAGAAAAGAACTAATCTTAGTTTTCAATCCCTGTGCAGAAGCTGAATCAACTTGGAGAAGAACAAGCTGCCAACCTCCATGACATCGTGTGCCTATGGCATTGGGTAAAGGAGAGCAGCGAGTTCACGAAGGATATCGTTGACCATCGCCAGGAGCTGTTCATGAAGGGGTGTCTGTGAGACAATGGGGGAGGGTGAATGGTTTAGATCTAGAATTTGGCTGACACTTTGTTTTCAAAGGGTGCTTAAACAAATTTGGCCGCCGCCAACATTTTCTAGGGACGTGTGATTGATGTTCAAAAAAATTTGGCTGGCGCCAAATTTTTCTGGGGAAGTGTGATTGATTTGGAAAAAAATTGGCCGGCGCCAAATTTTTTTGGGAAAGTGTGATTGGTTCCCCAGAAACCCCGTCACAAATTCTGAGTTGGACTTGGCTGCCGCCAAATTCCCGGAGCATCCAAAACCAAGAAATATCAATCAAACCCACCATCCATTCCCAGCCTTGCAATTTGTGATTGGTTCCCGCCAGAACCCGTCACAATTCTAATGGTTTTCGAGGTAACCAATCATTCTTTGCTCTTATGGAATTAGATCTGCATGTGATTGATACCCACCAAAACCATGCTTTTTGTGATTGGTTCTCGTGAGAACCCGTCACACTTCAGAGAAACCCGACAGAGTCGCGAGTGTGATTGATTTTTTTAATGTGTTTTTGTTATACTTGTTTTTTGGTAAACCCAGTTTCTTTCAGCCAAGGAGCTTGGACAATGATCTCGGGAATGTGATCAAGGCTGGCATCAACAATGCCTTCGATTGGGGCAGGAATCCATTCATACTTGAGGCACCAAGGGCAACACCACATGTGAATCAAAACATCAGAGATCATTGAAACAACTAAAACGATCTAAAAGGAGTCTAGCGTTGAACAGAGAACTCTGATTATGGGTCTACTTAGATTCAACACTTTGGATTGGGTTTGCATGCGCAACAAAAGCACCCCTGAAGATTCGTGGACAAGCGGTCGAAGAGTTCATTGCTTCTGCACAAGACCGGAGCCGGAACGCACATGAGAAGTCCATCCAAGCTGCATTTTTGTCGCGGGCAGAAAGTCTAAAGGCTGACCAAGTTCTTTTCGACTCAAATCGGCTTCTGCATCATGGCAGCAAGCAAACCACTGCTAAGTAGATTCGTACATTAGTTGTGAATCCCAATTCCCTGTTCTCAGAACCATTCATCAAACGTCTCCGGTTTTGTCGTCGATGCCTGCAATTGGCAAAGTTTGGAAGTGCATATTGGGCACGGGTCGAAATGCTTGTGGCATCTTGTGGCCATCCAAGGGGTGAGAAGGAAAGTGCAAAGCGAAGAAGCAAGTTGGTGAGTCAGCTTGAGGACCATCTCACTTTATTTAGAATAAACATGTCCGTTCGGGTTCAGAGTCTAATGTTACAACTTACAACAAACTAGCATCCAACATTATCCAACCCTGCAAGGCATTGCATACTCGTGCGTGGGAGCTCGTTGGTGACTATTTGAGGACAAACATGAGAGTCTTTTCTGGTAAGGCTGTGGAGGCGGAAAGCACTGTGCTTCCAAGCATCACGTCTTGGATCGAAGAGACACTACATGAGATCCCAGAAGTGAGGTCTTCAGAGGACCATGGACTGGTGATTTGGGTGAACCTACCATCCGCTGGGATTTTGACAGTGAACCGTTACGAGTACGTTGTGACTTCAGTCACAAACCTCCTGGCCATCTACCGCAAGAATGGCATCGCCTTGCTGATTCACCCGAATCGAGCCTCTCAGTACGCTGAAAGGACTCCATTTCAGGTCAGTCAAGTATCTTTAGTGACTTTAGTGCCAATATCTTGACCCTGTTATGAAGAGCAAGCACCCACACAAACTTACCCTGCTACAAATTGACATGACAACCGACAATATTTTCACTTCACTTCATTTTGCATTGGCAGGAAGGTCAAGACTGAGACAAAGGATGAGTCTGGTGATGAAGATATGGGAAAGCAAGAAGATGGTGAAGGCTCCGATGATGGTGAACCAAAGACTGCAACAAAAGAGGAAGAGTCTGACCTCCGAGACATTAAGTACAAACTGGAGAACCTTGCCCTTTAGGTCATGTCATGTGAATTCTGTTCTCACTGGCAAGTTCTCTTATTGGTTTCTCATGGAGCCTTTCAGGAAAGACTTCAGCTTGAAGGAGCGGAATCTGCAAGTCCGGAATCTGACTTGGGTCTTTGATCCTGATACTTAGCTACTTTTTGGAGTAGTCATCATTCCCGAACCCTAAAACAAGCATTGATGTGAATGGAGTGTCCAATCCATTAGACCTGCCATCATCCAAGGACACCGTCTATGGCCGGAGGGAAGGAAGCCTCAATGGACTGGCGATCGTGCACAACGACCGTCAGAACCACTTTTTGGCGTCCAAGCGGTTCAAGTTGGGTGTTGTGCACAACATCAAAATGTGCGCACGTTCCATGATGTACAAACCTTCGGCGCCTTGCTTCAATAGGTGTGCAACATGTGAAAGATAGTCAAACAGGGTGTGACCATTTCCACAGTTTCCAACCCTTCTACTGTCACCGTTGCCAACTCTTCTTCCCCTCAGATTGTTCGCGTTCTACCCATGGCGCGCCTGTTTCGAAGGCATCTCCTTCCAACTTAGGCCTGCCACACCTGGGACGCGCTATGACAGACGTGCAGGAACTCAAGCAGGTTTCTTGGTGGAAGCCACTAGCAAATTCATTTCTTGTTCTCAAAAGGTGAATCGTTCTTGTTATATTGGTGGGAAATTGTCAGTTTTGAGTCACTTCGCTAGAAAAGGACATATATTGGAATCCCCTACCCCAAAGCCATCTAAACCTGTTTGACATTGTTCGACTGATTTCCAAACAAGTTCCTACAAGGTGGCAGCTGGCACTGATATAATCAAACAGTCCCTGAACTGCTTTTGTCCCAGCACAATGGCAACCAGAGTCCTTGTTGACCTGATGAGCTATGATGGATTTCCAGGCCTAGCATCATTGGAAGCCACTTGTCCTGACTTATCATCCTTTCCCTTTTACTGTGTCATCGGATTCCAACAGCTTTCAAGATCCAATTGTGAAAAGTACCAATCAAACAATACAGTACAAAGAAACTTTGCAGCCTTCTTCCGATTCTGAGCGCCCCTGAGCTTGCTTCAGGCTTAAACATCGTTTGCGGCAGCGTTGTCCTGGACAGTGGGCCTCAAGAGCTCACACAGCGAATTTCCAACGCTGTGTACGAATCGTGCAGATCCGGGGCCATTCAACTGAGGGGATTCCCTGACTACGCCCCTCTCATCAAAGCCCTACGTGATGAGACAGCACCGAAGCAAGACGTGACCTACAAAGTCTGCGCAGCTAGGGGGGAGAAGTTGGTGATTTTGAGGTCACTCGCACGGCGCTGGTTGGAACATGAAACCACGAAAGCTGATGCAGAAACCATGGTTCGTGAACACAATCAAAAGTTCTCCAATGACGATGGCTATCTGGAAGATGACGAGAGGACTTACTGTATTTGTTCATTTGGTTTGGAAACTGGAAATTGTGTTGTGGCCATTTTCCATTCCAATTATATAAAGATATTAGGAGAGACATTGTATAGTCCTAGAATTCTCAGGGTGAGTTCGAACACAATGAATCAATGCAATCATGCCATACAGTGCAAACACCCCTTGGCCCGTC
>JAODVQ020342113.1:0-11771 GCA_025400075.2 Phenganax stokvisi | reverse complement strand
GTTAATGCCATGCAATATGTCGCCATATTGTCTACATTGTTTATAATATCGTCGACATGTCGTTAAATATTCCGCCAAATTTTCTGAACTCCCGTGAAATGTCGCCAAAATGTTTAAATTGTCATGAAGCCTTGCCAAATTGTCTACGATGACATAAAATTTCGAAAAAATGGCGGTAAATATGCCGCCAGACTATCTGAGAAATTGTCATGAAATGTCGTCAGACTGTCTGTATTGTCATGCAATATCGAAAAACTGTCCAAGTTGTTATAAAATATCGATAAATGCCGCGAAATATGTCGCCATAGAATCAAATTGTCACGAAACTGTCTAAATTTTCATGCGAAGTCGCCAAAGGGCCTGTATTTTGCCGCGAATACTAAATTTATGCAAGAACGAAAAAAACCCCCGGGGCCGGTTGTACCAAGCAGGGTTAGCGTTAACCCTGGGTTAAAATTTAACCAGCTGTTTCGTTTGTGCATTCTATATATCCATTTGTTTCATAACTTTGCAAATAAAGGCATCTGTTTACATACACTAGCTTTGTGAAAATATTTTGCCAAGTTAGTAAGAAAGCGGTTATAATTTTGCTTCAAGCTTTTTGTTAACCCAAGGTTAACGCTAACCCAGCTTTGAACAACCGGGCCCAGAAGAGTTTTGCTCGTATTTTTGCATATATTTGTATTGTCATACACAAACAAAAATGTCTAAACCGCAACACTTCTTTTAATACTGTATTCTGCAGTAATAAATTCCAAAAAGTTTTGATAGAAATAATTCAATTGTAGCCATAGGCATAGATAGTAACTATAAAGAATTTGCTACAAGTCTTAAAACAACAAAATAATGTAAATAGTACAAATATTACCGTAGTTTCTACTTAGATTAAATGTTGTTATGCTGAATAGTGAGTGCGTATAATTTATGAAATTACTAAATACGTTGCAAATACATAGGAAATGCAAGTATACTTTCATATAACAGGAAAATTGAACCATATTATGTGTAACGACAAATTCACATTTTATACGAGAAAATCTACTTGTCAAGAGTGAATCTGTACGTGTTCGTGCCGAGAACGATATTCCTTGCTCTATAAAAAGAAAAAGCAACATGGAGATACCATAATCTTGTTTGAATATAATGATAAAATAATATAAAAATGCCTTTGCCATATGAACAAAAAGATGGTGCAAGGACTTTGGTCAAGTTTCCAAACCATATCTTCAATTACTATGTTTTCCTCGGGCACAAGTTTACAAAAACATGAACAAAAAAAAAACAAATAAAAGACTTTGGTCTAGTCGTCAAAGCATATCTTCAACGACTATATCTTCGTTGGTCATAAGTTTGCATAAACATGAACAAAACGATGGAAGACTTTGCTCAAGTTTCGAAACCTTCTAAGTTCAGGTAAATATTGATAAAGATAACACAAAGACTTTGGGCACAAAAAACAGTTCATACATGCCTGGCTTTGAGCGTCTTTCATTGCTATCACTTCACTGGTTCTAGTGTCAGCATTTCCATTCGCTTTACAACTCACTTTAGTGTCTCCATCGCGGTGAATTTCCACGGTAAAGATATAAAGATATGCCCCAGTAACACCCCCTAGGCTGCACGCTACTGGAGGAATCCAGGACCAATGATTGTGTGCTCTGTTTGAGAAGTAGTGTAAAATATATTCATAAACATGGACAAAGTACTACACAGATTTGCGGCTTGTACAGTTATGCAAACTCACTGTGTCGGTATCGAGGTCAGAGATTGTGAATATTTGCAATATTCGAATCAGTTCGAGATAAAATACTTGTATCTTCTTATGTAAAAGCTAAAACTTAAAGTGTATGTATCAAGGTCAGGGATGATGCGTATTTGAAATATATGTATTAATCAAAAACCAATTGTAATACATCTTGTTATGTAAAAACTAAATTTAAGTGCATGTCTATGTCAAGGTCAGGGATTGTACTCGTTTATAATATTCAAATCATCTAAAGAAGACTTGTAACATATTCTCTTACACCAAAACAACAATTTAAAGTATTTGTATGAAAACCAAAAATTGTAGATATTTATAATATTTGATTTGACATTCTTACGTAAATACTTCTGTTCCCCAGCCAGCCATCGCTGTGAATATCCTTGGTCCCAGGTCCCTAGCCGGGTTAAGTGGGTAACCACAGTTAAGTCCAAAGGTCATTCCGATTAGGAACACTATGAAGCCGATTGCAAGAGCCGTGAGGCCTGGACTGGGTTTACCGCCATTTTTCTTGTCGACTAATGTAAATATAAGCGCAACCAACATTGCGGTACTAAAGAACTGTTGAAAGTAACAGAGAGTGTGATTAATAACTTTTTAGTGGTAAATTTCATATAAAACATTCATATCTGTTAGTAATTGCTTTTCTAATAAAAGCAGGCTCCTCTTATTGCGTAATCTGAGCACAACTACCATAATGCTGTTCGGACGTGCGATGGCGTAGCGAATAAACGGCCGCAAAGTGTCATGGTAATTACATTCAGAAAACTCAAAGGGGAACCGGCCATTAGTAAGAAACTATTCTATTTCCGCTGTGCAGAAACATCGTGGCTCTGTCTTCCAGCATTACCTGATCCCAAAACCCAGTCATATTGCTGATGTTGTCTGGTGGATATGTTGCGAAAATCCCAGCCGTGCCTTTTTCGCCCAGGACTTGCCGAGTCCCTCCGTCAAATTCTCCAATGGCCTCTGAAATATTGTCAAAATGACCTCTTAAATTAACTCAAAAAATACATTGATAATTTATGATGAAAACACAAAGGAAATCGGTACCGCATCGTAGGTATTGGATCTGATAAAATATCATCTTGATTTTAAATTAGATTTTCTCGGCTTATTCGACGATAATATTCTAAATAGCTTCACTAGTGAACTAATAAAATTGGTTGTTATTTAAGCCTACGCTTCATGTTTTATTTTTGATAAAACAATCCTGCTTGTCTTTTAAAGGGTGCTTAATAAAAATTTATAAAAAAAATTTATTATGTTTTTTGACACAGTCATTGACGATACATGGTTTAGAGACTTGACCAAATCAACAACATATATTCGTTCTATCTTTTTGTTCATGTTTATGCAAATTTTTGTGGAGGCAAAGATATTGTTTACAAACTTTTCCAAAGTCTGTATTTCATGTTTTTGTTATGTTTATGTAATCACACTGCAGATTGGAAACTGTACCGGGATGCGGTAAAGTCCAAAATAAATCAAATGCCAGAGTAGAAACACGTTTCAACTCGATATATTCCACACCATAAACAACAGCTTTAGTTTTGAGATTTTATATTTAATGGCGTAAATAATACATTTAAGTTATACCGTAACTCAAACAAACCAATGCAATCCTACAAAACCTCCAGATATTTCGATAAATCGTGGAATAAAACGGTAAAACACTGTTTCGTATCTATCTTCGATAATGGCTGCTCTCTCTTTCACGTGACTTAATTTGGCGCGATCGCTCGAAACACGCGGGCAGTCCTCGCACCGCCCCAACCTAATACACCAGGAGGGTGAGGGTCGACGCGATCGCATAAACAAAATAACAAATTAAACCAATGTATATATTGTCAATAGTTCCTTGACTAGTCTTCCTCATGTTTTTGATCGTAATCCACCGGCACCAAGAGAGCCAACTGATGAACACTTCTGGAAACAACTACTTCTTCGCGTCCTGTATATTCGTGATCCCTGTCACCAACTTTGTAGTTCCTATATTTGACTAACACCCGTCGCACTTTTCCATCCTTTCCTGCAATTACTTCCTGGACCATTCCTAGGCGATAGTCTCCTCTTATCGGGCTCTTGTCAGCAATAAGGACAATATCTCCTGGTCGAAGGTTTCGAGCAGGCTCGGTCCACTTGTATCTGGTAATTAACGCTGGCGCACACAGCTCAATCCATTTTGACCAGAATTCGTTAACGACTGCTTGCACGAAATGATAACGTTTGACCATAGGTTGTTGGGTAGGCTGCCAATTTAAAGGGTTCTTTGCGCAGGCTCGGCCCAGTAAGAGAGTATTAGGAGTGAGAATGTTCAGGTTCGAATCTACTCCGGGTAGTGTACCAATGGGCCATTCGTTGAGTAGGTTGGCCATTTCATAACAAATCGTGAGGAATTCGGATACGGCGAGTCGCTTGTTATGTACTGCAAAATGGATCGCTCTTTTGGCCACCTTGACTAATGCCTCAACTTTTCCCTGATTCCAAGGGCTGTCTGCAGGACCAAACAACCATGTCAGTCCGTTTTGTACACCCTCTTTATGCAGTGCTTCGCGATCAATGCTCTGCCAAGCCACCTTTAATTCTCGATCAGCACCAACTAGTTGAGAGCCTGGGTCGCTGTATATTGTCGCCGGCCAACCCCGGATGCTGGCGAATCTACTCAACCCCATTAGAAACGACTGTGTGTCGTAACCATACACCGCTTCGATGTGTACTGCTCCAACTACCAAATCGGTAAATATTACGCCATATGCCTTTCCACTTACACGCTTCTGGACCTCCCCCTTTACAACGTAAGGACCAAACATGTCAAGCATGACATGTGTGAACGGTGGACTTGGTTGCAGACGCGCTTCTGGTAGTTGACCCATTACTTGTTGTAGAAGTTTTGCTTGCCGTACTTTACACAGCTGACAATTCTGTGTGACCTTACGAGCTAGTTTGCTGCCTTGAGGGACCCAATACTTCTCCCGGAATTTAGCTAGAGTCGCATCGCGTCTCCTATGTCCGCACCGATGTGCCCTTCGCATCAGAAGACGAGTGGCTCGGTGTGAAGTAGGTAACAGTTTTTGCAGCGACGAATCTAGAGTCATGGGATTGCCTTGTTTTAATCGTCCTCCTACTAGACACAGTCCGTTTTTACTTAAGACAGGAGAAAGTGTAGCATAACGTCCTCCTTTCCTCCCCTTCTGATCGATCTTGCCTAATTCTTCTTGTATCGTCTTCTGAGCATCTTTTACTACGAGGTTCTCTGCATCTCGTAGCAGTTGCGCTGATACTGCCGTTGTCTTACCGCCGCTGAAGGATTTATTCTGCAGGATGGCCAAGATTCTTGCAACGACCCATATGACTCGATTGATGTCACTGAACCTCTCATAGTTAAGTAGAGGAAGATTAGCGTTGGCAGTGGACACACTGCGGATCCTCTTCTCTCCAGGGAGGTACTCTTCCTTCTGAGACCCGAACTTAAGACCCCATTCTTCTACGGGTTTATAAAGAATTGAGGGACCGTTCCACCATTGCGATTCTTCATTAAGCTCTTGAGGGGAACGTCCTCTAGTCAACCAGTCTGCCGTGTTATCCTTGCCCGATATCCAAGCCCAGCAACTCATGTCGCTGTCGGTAGCCGCTTGTATTTCTCCCAATCTGACACCTTCGTATACTTTGAATCTCGTACTTGTCTTATTAATCATGTTGAGGACCGTTTCGGAGTCCACAATCTGTACTACTCGCTCAAATTGGAACCGCATTTCTTGTTCGATAACTTTCCTTCCTCTCTTGGATAGCACCGCACCGTTCAACTCCATTTGAGGAGTTGAGAGCCTATTCACTGGACCGACCCGAGACTTTGCCATGATCAATCTGCACCAGGCGTCACCCTTGGCTAGTGCCCAACGGATATAAGCTACAAACCCATAGGCGATGTCGCTACCATCGCTGAATATAATTACCCAGGGATTGCCCACGGCCTCTGGCGGTCGAAGACACCGTTGTAGACTCAACTTTTCCAACTCGAATAAGGAAACAAAAAACTCCACCCACTTGGCACGAAGATCGACAGGAAGTTGGTCGTCCCACCCAAGGTTGCGGGACCACGTCTCTCGCAGATAAATTTTCCCAATCAGGGTGAATGGACTAACAAATCCGAGTGGGTCGTAAATTTTCATCACTTGTTGGAGGACGATTCGTTTGGTTAGAATATCTGGTAGGGCTTCAGGCAGATTGCTGAGCATCAGGTTAGGTCCTGTGCGCACTCCCCTTCTCTTCTGACTGAAATTAAGGGTAACTTCATAAACAATGACATCTTCCTTTGGTTTCCACCCTACACCAAGGACACGAAGATTGGCGCCAGTTCCCTTTAACAATGGGAACTCTGGGTCATTTGATTTGTTTCCAGGTACCACTGCCTGTTGCAGTTCTTTGCCTAAAGGACTTTTCTCTTCTCCGCTAAACTGCCAACACTTAACGGTGAAGCCTCCTTTGGATAACATGTTTTCGGCATCACGCGCTAGTTCCATAGCCTCTGACTTACTGGGTCGGGAATCAATGAGATCATCAACGTAGCTGGAATTCTTTAGCATTTCAGCAGCTTCTGAGTTTTGGTCTTGGAATAAGTTCGCGGTTTTGTAAACAGCTTCCGTGCTGATGGCTGGTGCCAGCGAGTCGCCCATGTTCATGCGTTCCATCACATAGATGTCTGGTTGACGTTCGACGTCCATATCTCGCCATAGAAACCGATGACAGTGTTGCTCCAGCGTCTTTAAGTGAACAGAGTTGAACATTTTCTTCAAGTCTCCGACAAAAGCCACATGCTCCTCTCGCCATCGTAGTAGAATTCCTACCAAGTTGTTGATGTAAGCATCCGGGCCCTTGGCCAGGCAGGAATTCAACGAACTCCATTGTGCCTTTGACTAGAGTTGAAGACGATTCGTACTGGCGTTGAATTCGAGCGAGGGTTGACCACAGCCAGGTGTGCAATGTAAAATACGGGCCCATTCCACTCTTTCAGCTCTTGTGGCGTTAACTTGCGGGCGACTTGACGATGTTCCATATCTTTCATTTGGTCTTTGTAAGTCTCGGCCCACTTACTGTCTCGAGATAAAGTTCGTTCGGTACTCCGCAATGTGGCTAAAGCTGTATTGTAGTTGTCAGGAAGACTGCTTGGATCGACTAACCAAGGGTACCCCGTTCTCCAACGACGATTTTGCTCATCATACTTCAAACTGTCTCGTATCATTTCCAGTTCTTGCTCCTCCTTGAAGGAGTAAGTATGACCGACACTTGGGCATTTATTGCAACGGCAACCGCCGCAGCGAGGGGACGTTTCCGTGCCCATTTCTTCACCTCGGATGAAGTTTTCTATGCGATTGTCCTCTCCTCGGCCAGCCTTAGACTTGGCACCATTGGATGTACAATGGTTGACTTCAGCACGTTCATTCAAACTTTGGGGAATCAATCCTTGACGAGTGAATTCTGGACGAGTTTCAAGGCAGGTAAAATGCGTTTCAGCCTTGTGTCGAACATCATGGATGGTTCTTGCCAGGTTCGTGTCATGGTACGTTTCTTCTCTAAGTTCTGGTTGCGTTCCTTGTAGGCAAATTCCCAATTCGCCACTCATTATGCTGAGGTTTGCACCACACTGTGCTTCCTCATTCTTTGGGTGAAGTCCAAAGTAATCGCATCCTAATAAGACGTCAACATGTTCGGTCTTTCTCTGAAGGGACTCCATATCGTGATCAGGAAACAATTTAGCTAATACTTTTGAGTTGAGCTTACTCACCAGGCCAGTTATCCTTTCCATGCCGAATGCGTTAATGGTAACTTTTCTACCTGTACGAGTTCTTATTGTGAATTCGTACTCACACGTGCTATACGTTTTTTCCACGTTGCCCATGGTAGTTACGTCAAGGGTTAACTTTCGTACAACTCGAGCCCCAATCTTATCTGCTGCACAATGAGTGATGTAGCTTGAATTTGACCCTCCATCACAGAAGACGCTCACAGACTTCCCGTTTTCGACTACGGGGGTTTGGTAAATAGGATAAAGAGCTAGGGTGTCGCTTTGAACAACATGGCTCTCTCTCTCTAGGTGGTTGTCTGGTACTTCAACTTTATCTGATGGGATTTTGGGGGGAATCTTTGCCTTGCACAATAGCTGGTGATGTGACTTATTTCCACAAGATGAACAAGGGTCAGTCTTTGGGCAATCCTGTTTCTTATGGTTGCCAAAGCACTTGAAACAGGCATTTACTTGCTTCAAGAGTTCATATCTTCCTTGCCTACCCGATACTTCTAACTTTTTGAATTCATTACACTCACTGGTTTGGTGGTTGATGTTGTCCTTTCGGTGTGCAGGAAAAGCACACTTGTAGAACTTCTCTCCTCGACCAACAGCATTGATCTGATAATGCTGCCTTTTTACTCTTGGTCCATCAAACCTTGGAGGCTTTTTTCTAGCAGGTTGATTCTCCGCTAACCTAGCTACAGCATCACGCTCCCGTTCCAGAAACTTCATAAACTGTGAGAAAGGGTTAACCTTCTCATTAGGTGACATATCGTGATACTTACGAGTCTATTCAACTCTCAAATGGCTTGGTAGAAACTCGACGATGTGGTCCACATCTCTCATTGTTAAAATGTTCACATGGTCAAGTTCTTGAAGCTGGCAGTAGGCAGCTTCCACTTCATCCACTAGTTCTATTAATGCTCTGTGATCTTCACTCTCTGCAGATTTTAATTGCTGTAATCCTGCCAGTGCTGCTTGCACACTTGCACTTGTATCATCATAGTAGGGTTCCAACTTTTTCCACATTGTATCATAGGCTTCTGGCCTGGTTATAAACACTGAACGAATTCGTTGACTGGCTTCTCCCTTGACGGACCTCTTCAGTTCATTAGCTAAAGCAGTCTTATTAGAATATACGGACTCTGCCAGTTGTTTCCACACAGCTTTAAACTCGGGCCAATCCTTTCTTAGGCCACTAAATGTTGGCAAGGGAGTCTTCTTCAAATTTATGTTCGTATTGTTGGTGAATGGTGATGCCATCGGATAAGGTTGCTGTAGACCTTGCAGGGGCATTGTGGTTGTAGGATGTGTAAGAACAGAAGAACTGTATGGTGTTGTATTATGCCAGGGTGCAACATTTATGGTTGAACTGGCTATCACGCTGATTGGTGGATCTGGGGTGTTTTCTGAAGAGATACTGGAATATTGTTGCTGGGGTGCCATACTCAAGGCGTAGCTGGCTATCTGACTGGTAGGATGTGGGGTCGTTACTGTAGAAATGCTGGGATGTTGTTGCTGGGGTGCCAAACTCAAGGTGTTGCTGGCTAGCTGGCTGGTAGGGTTTGGGGTCATCACCGTGGACATACTGCTAGGAGTAGGTGTGAGGTTCGTGACGGTACCAATACCAAGGGTAGGAGATGCACTGGGCCCAACTGACTCTAAAGTTGACCCACCTGCTAGGGTATGTGCCTCATCGTTCAGTGGTGCCAAATTAGACATTTTCTTCGTGTTTTTATGATCGTCATCATGATTTGGTTGCATTACTGACTCCATCGAAGCTGGTTTCTTTCTCAAATGCTGGTTTACCTTCCTTATTTTATTGTATGCAGTCCCCATTGTTGACTCAACATCACTCGGCAAGGAGATATCGGTCTGGATAGCAGTCAGCTTAGCTATCTTTTCACACATTTCATCCAACAAGTCCTCCATGTCAGTCTTGTCCATTTGTAAACATTCTAAACTAGGGGCTTCCTGTGATAAACTGTCATCTACTGCTGAAATTATATCTTGCACTCTGTTCATGTCCCTCCTCAGGGCTGTCATGATAGGTGCTATTGTTGTATTTTGCTTAGATCTCTCGTTTCTAGCCTTTATTTCAACGTAAACATCTCTTGCTTCTACATATGCACGTTTAACCTTCGCATTGTAAGTTGTAAGATCATCCCCATTAATTACTCGGTGCTCGACAAACTTCTCGTCAATAACTAGCAACTCATATTCTTCAGTGATTGTACAAAAGTTATCATATAGCTTTTCTAGTTCCTCTACAAAACCTTTCAGTGTCTCGAAATCAACATCTCGGAGGGCTGCCTCTATTAGTCTTCGAGACGTACGTGTAACAGCCATTTTTGACTTACTACGTTCTTGTTTCTTGGCTTCAACTTCTTCCATTCTAGTCGCCGTTGTTTGCAGTGCGTAGTCTTCAAGCGATGTTTTGTAAATTTGCCAAACAAATTCCGATGTCTCTTCTTCACAAGCACATACAATCGATTGCCAAGGTGTTCCAAACGATTAAATCAGTGTTTTACTGTACCGGGATGCGGTAAAGTCCAAAACAAATCAAATGCCAGAGTAGAAACATGTTTCAACTCGATATATTCCACACCATAAACAACAGCTTTAGTTTTGAGATTTTATATTTAATGGCGTAAATAATACATTTAAGTTATACCGTAACTCAAACAAACCAATGCAATCCTACAAAACCTCCAGATATTTCGATAAATCGTGGAATAAAACGGTAAAACACTGTTTCGTATCTATCTTCGATAATGGCTGCTCTCTCTTTCACGTGACCTAATTTGGCGCGATCGCTCTAAACACGCGGGCAGTCCTCGCACCGCCCCAACCTAATACAGAAGATACAAATGCTCCTTTAAAAGTTTCCTCTGAAGATGAATCTCAGCCCTCTCCCATCTCATTGGCTTTGAGTACTTCTGCAACTGCAAGCCCAAGCTCTTTGATGAGGACAAAACTTACTTCATTTACCAATACATCATGTACAAGTACACCCCATATAATGCCAGTGAATGAAGAACAAATAAACACCATTGTTTCAGTTCATTCAACACCCTTATTCACCATATATTCAGACCGTGAATTGGATCATGCTGCATCTTTAAATTCAATAAGCAACAAATTATTGAATCGCCTCGTTAGAAACACTGTTTCTAACATGATCACAACGTGCAGAAACCTACCAAATCCAAGAGAACCATTAATGCAAGAATTTTATGACAAGGCCAAACACTTTGCAAAAACTTTCCACCATTACAAAGGGTTTCTGATGATGGTGGAAAGTCATTATCGCCTCTTAACTGATCTGGAGAGGAGTAGTTCTGTGGAAAGCTTGCCAAAGGATGTTCATGTAAGAAATTGTTTATCATTAGTTTTTGTATCATTATGGTCATCAGTGTCAGTATTTTTTGCAGCTCTTGTATAATTGTTGCCAAAATTTACAGTATGTAACATGACTTTCTCAGGCAGAACGTGATATACTTGTAAACTCTCAACTTTTAGTGGCTTATATATTATTTGTTTAATGCTTATTTGCCATGTTGTGCCAGAAAAAGGATGAAACTTAATGTTCCAAATAGAGGTAACTACTGTTGTGATTTATCTAAAGGTATAACTTCAAGAACTTTTATACTTTTGAAAAATACGTTTGGCTAAATTGTAAGATAAATTGTTGGCTAAATTGTAATATGTAATGTCGGCTGAATTGTAATACGTATTGTTGGCTAAATTGTAAATTGTATATATTCATATATATAGTGTCAAAAGAATGTTGGATTTGTTTCCTAGTGATACAACCAATGAACTATTCTCCATCAGAGGATGAAGGAACAATTGATGACTCTAGGAATGAGTCATGCGATGCTGATATTCCCAAGAGATATTATGATGCCTTAAACAGTGAGCAATTAAAAACTCGTCCAAACAAAGCTGTCATAAAGAAATATTTGGATCTGGAGTTTTTATCTAGAAAAGAATCCATTCAGAATATGGCAAAGGAAGAAAGACCAAGTTATATATTTAGCTGCTATTGTTGTTTCAAAGATCCTTGTGAGGTAATAACCATTATTATTATATGGCCAACATTTGTTTCATTGAATTCTGCAATTTTATTGGCTGCTTACTGGTTTGGATTTTCGCGTTTTTCGGCAATACACAATTTTTAATTGCCCTGTAAAATGGAAAAGCAAAATTGCAAAAACA
>JAODVQ020341899.1:0-11776 GCA_025400075.2 Phenganax stokvisi | reverse complement strand
TGAAGAATGTTCGATATGTGAAGAGAACATCAGCGTAGAGTAACGAACGTACGTGCTTGCCAATTTTACATCTATCAAGAGTAGAATTGCATTGCAAGATGCAAGAAAAATTGCATCGTGTAACAGGGCCTTAACATCGTTTTCTCCTTCTCAGTGTTATCTTGACGACAATGACAACGAGGTGTCAATCTCATCATTAATACACGATGGAAAGACCATGGTATCGATAATGGGCGAAGAAGACAATCATTTATCAGGTCATGTTAAGATACGAGACACGGAAGACGTCGATATGTTGCCGTTGAAAAAACGTCGCCTCGCCAAAGAAGAAAGACAGAAATGTAAATCCATGCCGGTCGGTGAATTTCCTCTCATAAGCAAAGACGACGTTGCAGTATTAACTCGAACACACAGTATGTCAAGGTTATATGAAAAATTTTTGGAAGGTGAATCACTTGATATTCCTACTTCTATAAAAGAATTACAGAAATACGGATTGGTCAACGTCAATGAATCTGCAGCCAGGGCGAAACGATTAGCTTCGTACGATGAACGGCTAGCGTCAACCGAAGGCATTATAGATCGGAGCTCAAACGTCACTGATGACGTGGTGGATGATGTCATAGCTAAAAAAGATCAGAGCGTGCGCCAGACCATGAAACGTGTGAGTGCGGCCTTCTCAGATATTTCGCCAAGTTTCAGTCCACAGAAGTCACCAAGCAGTAGTGCCGAAGACCTGACCAACGATGCAGAAGATTTAACGGCTGGTGATTTAACCGCGGAAGAGTACACGGTCGGAAATCTCACTCCAGAAGAAAACACTCCTGGTAATTTGTCCCCCGATGAATATACCACAGGCGATTCGACCCCGGGAGATTTTCCGTCCGGAGATTTGAGCCTTGTTATTGGAAGTTCAGTACCGGATGAAGTGTTTACCGGGCAAACGCCTCCCGAGAGATCGCAAACCGTAGAAAGCATATGTAACGATGAAGGAAAAGACCTGGATTTAAAGCATGAGGATGCAGGCAGTGCAGACTGGAATCAGAACTGCAGCCAAAATGTAACAGCTGATAACATGTACAACGAAGACAATTATGATGCGCAAAGTCAGGAAGATACACACAGCGCATTTCTTAGCGAACCTAATAGTTATGCAGACACTTGCTCTGATTCGTTTGACGAACACGAAGATGAACTATTCCACTTCAATGAAGTCTTCAACGGCTCATACCAACGAGTCTTCACATTGAAACGATCCTACAGCGAGGAAAATTTGGTGAGTAAATTTCCGTTCGAGAAGGAAGGCAGAGGGCACGCGTCTTCAAAGAGCTACACACACTTCGATGACGCAGCGAACATGTGCCAACCGAATTTTGATCACGTGCCTATCATGCGTTCGAAGAGCGCAGACTGCTCCCGGAGAGCGTTGAGTAAAGCACACCCTTTCACTTTCTCGGTGACGCCCAAGAAGAAAATTGTGATCAAAGACTCGCTCTGGGAGACGATAAGGGAGAACGGCGAGATGAGCAACCATGAGATTTGGGTCGCGAAAGACGTGCAAGCAGTAAGGCGACGACGAAAACGCAAATCTGGTCACAAAAAGAGCAGGAAAAATAAAGCTCAGTCCAGCGATAGCCAACATTTAGTGCGCACGTACACATCGTTGACCATGGCGGATTATAGACATGGGCAAAATGATGACAGAACGAAGTCAACCTCTAGATCAGAGAAAAATGATAGTGTGAATCATAGCTCTAGTAATGATTATAGTTCAAAGAAAAACAATCAAAATTCAAAACATAGTTCCAGCAATGACTTTACCCAAAGCGAGAATGATGAAATTTCAAAACCTGGTTTTAATGAATCAAATGAAGTGAAATCATTAATAAGCAGAACAGACGCAACTGTTGCGTCAAATGAATCGAAGACAACTGAAGATAAAAAGATAGAAAACAAAAAAGCCTCCCTTTTATCCAAAAACACTAAAGATAACAACAAAAGTGCGCCTATTACCAAAATAGCTGTAGCTCTGCGCAAAAAGAGTCCAAGACAAAGAAGTCTTGTCAATGTAGACAACAATGAATCTGAAGTGCTTAGCACCATTAATTACGTATGCGTTGAGGCTCATCCTATAGAAGAACCTTTGCCGACCAATGAACGGCCTGAATTTAAAACACGAGATCTTGTAACATCCAATGAGAATACAGCATCGAAAGTCGGACGCTTATCGAAGTATTTCAATAAGGTTCCGACGGAAAATACAAGGTACGAAGGCGTACCAAAACATAGCAACGAAGATGAAGCTCACAGAAAAGGCTATAATATAAAACAGAAAGTCGAGAAACTCGCTCGCCGAGAAGTAGATTTGCAAAAAGCAAAATATTCCGAAGATATTCAAGAGAAAATTGGCGTGTTGAAGCGATCAAATGCCAACGAAAACCACACAAGAACTCTAATTGAGCTCACAAGCTCGCTTAATCATGATATACCCAAAGTACGACAAATTAGAAACAAATTAGAATCAACTACAGAATGGGGAAGCAATGAAACTGTTAAACTAGCGAATGAGCATTCGAAAAAGGCTACGTCATTACGTATTAAAGATCGCATCGAGGAACTGGAGCATTGCCCAACTGCAGTGGACAGCGGTTGTTCTGATAAAAAAACGGATAAAAGGGTCAATGAAGATTTCCGGACGTGTAAGCGTCTAAAAGAGCGAATAGCGAAACTTCAAAAGGGCGCTGAACGAGAGGTAGTTGACCATGAACGGGACATTACTATCAGTGATGACGTAACGAACGAGAGTTTGACGTCACCGAGACAAAATGAGGAGTTGAGAACAGTCGTTATAAAGCGGGGTTGGGTGCAACAGTTTATACAAAGGATTGAAACAGGTTCATAGTACATACTATAGTGTAGCCATATATATGTACAGTTGACCCAAGTTGCGTTGCGTCTTATTGGGCTTCATCCATATTTAAAAATAAAAGCTGTTCCTTACATACTATGAAATATTGTAAAATTGTATTTCAACTATAACAATGGCAGAATACAACTTATTGAAATAACGAGAAATTCTTGCTGAATATCAGTCTCAATTGTCAACCCAATTTGTAAAGCTGCATGCTGCCGGGGAAAATTACGCTAATGCAATGATGAAGATATGATTCTACTCACCCTGGCTTTAACATAACGAAAATATTCATATTTATAACAACAACATCGCTTTTGAGTTCACTTTACTGAAAAAGATGATACCTTTGAAACACTTTTGAGCTGGTTTTGTGAGAAAATTGCCTCCAATAATTTCCACGTGTTTACGTGGGTGTTTAAATGTTTACACCACGTGTTTGTATATTACATTAATATTATCCCCCCTGAAAATAATCATGTTTCCTCTATATCAGGGAGGTGTACTACGCCTAATTCGGCTGTAAACATTAGTCAATTTTTTGGGTAAATATGTTCGAAGTAGAAAAAAAATTCAAAGTTCCACATGATTTTAAACATATTTTGCTTGAGAAGGGCTGGAAGTTTGAAAAAGAAGTTCATTTTACTGACACTTATTTTGATACAGAAAACTACCAACTTTTTGGTAGCGATCATTGGTTAAGAAAAAGGGATGGTCAATGGCAACTAAAATGCCCTGAAAAGAGGGTAGATTGCACAAGAGTTGATAAGTACATGGAAATCGAGGGATATGATGCAGTTATTGATAGACTGGCCTTAATACTGAAGGCTGATAACAGTATATTAGCTGGAAAAACAGCTAATGAGGCCATTAAAATGTTAGCTTTGAAGCCTGTGGTAGAATTTGAGACTTATAGAGTAAAGTATACATTGGATAGATTCAAAATTGATTTGGATCAGACAAATTTTGGTTATGAATTGGGTGAGATTGAACTTATGTGTAAGGATAGAAGTGAGATGGAGGTAGCGACAGGAAAAATACTTGATATGGCTTGCAAGCTAGGTGAGAAAAATCAAGACATGGACTGTCTTATTAAAAGGCTGGGGGACGCTTTACTCTTTAAGGGCTTGAGCTGTTGAGCATGGGCTCAATGCAGCCGCTTAACCTCACTCTGCACTCATTGGGTTAATGTGCTTTTATTATCCTTGGATCTACCAAACTTTTGCAGTAATAATTGATGTTTTATTTCCTAGGCGTGGACATTCATGAAGCTGTGACTGGAAAAATTGGTACTTATCTAAAGATGAACAATAAAATTGTTTATGATGAATTAGTTTCCAAAGGAATCCTTGTGGATGAAAGTGAATAAAAAGAAGAGATTAACAGAAATTTGAAATCAAGACATGTCTACTGTATGAGTGTATGGGTCAATGATCGCTCAAAGCCTCAAAATTTGAATAACAAAGTATCAATGGTTGAATGTAAATTTCCTGCCAACGCTTTGCAAACATAGGGAAGTGTTAGCTAATACGAGATTATATTGCGAACAAAAGCTTTATAATAGTCACTTCAATGTTAATAGTACATTACTTTCGTCCTTATTGTCTGTACAGCACAGTGATAACTTGCTTTATATAACTACAACTCAAAAGCAAGGAAGTCAAACGGTAATAAATGCAGCAAAACCAGTTCTGTTTGATCAGCCAGACATAATATTTCGCACAAAGGCTTCGTAGTTAACTTGTCCTTTATGTTCGAGGCCGTTGGTGAGCAAATCAACATCATCTGCTGATAATTTATCCCCCAACGTTGTCAACACTTGCCTCAGCTCTGCACTGCTAATATTCCCCGAGCAATCGCGATCAAACACTCGCAAACAATCCACAAACTCCTGTGGCTGAACATTTCTTGATTTCTGCTTGCAGGATAGAGCAATTGGGATCAAGTCTTCGAGGGAAATTCGCCTGTTCCCCACCGGGTCAACTTGCTTCAAAAATTTTTGCACGTCACTTTCGGTTGGATTTTCACCAATGCCTCTCAATATGTCACCCAAAGCCAACGAATCGACCTTTCCATCGCCAACTGTATCGTACAAATCGATAGCGTCTTTCAACGCATTTATTTCTCGGTCACTTAGTGAAGACATCTTTAAAAAAGCTTGCGAATCTTTGTGCCAATTCTTCTACACTCACCCCACAAAGTTCAATTCGACGAGATTGGAATAGTTAATTAGGCAAGCGGTCGAAGGTATTTTGAGATAAAATCATTAAAATATGAAAGAAAAATTCAGTACCCAGCCGAGAAGTAACATTCCGATGCTTTTGTCATTTTGATGATCATTTTACGATTACGAATTTATTTTCTAACATTATTTTTACAACTGATAATGAAGGGACGGCCATACACACTAGTACCACTGCAAAATTTCGTGGATGCAAGCAGCGCCTTGATGCAAGTCAGCTAGCATAAGCTCTGTATCGTCTTGTTCTTCACAAAACATATCTTTCAATGCGTTAATTATCAGATTTTTTTGGTAAAAAGACAGGCTTGACGTTTTCAGGTTTATGTTTGGCGTAAGGCGAAGCAGGTGCGCCGACGATAAGAACATGATTCCCTTTCAACCATATTCGCCACATACTTTTATGAAAACCACGTACGTCTAAATCCCAGATGTGCAGACAACGAGCAATGTTATTCCAGGTCGTCCAATCACTCGCGTGTTTCATTTCAATATAAAATACGTATGTCTTGCCATTTGTGTCCGGCACAAAATCTTTTTCGTTCTTGCATGGGTCCTTACTGTGGTCTAGTGGTTCAGCAATGCTATACAATAACATAAGACAGCATGCTTTAAGAGAAATGGTTGGAAGAATTTATCATTGTGATTATTCCATTTTTTATTTGTGTTCATGCAAACTGGAAAGAGATGAAAAAAAATATAAAACGCTTCGGTCAGCTCACCTCATTAACCGTTCAATTTCTTTCTCGTAATTATCTTGCTGCATTTGCTCGACATTAAATATTACATTTGCTTGAGTATTCAAAGTGTGTTTCTTGAAATAACTTTCTTGGAAAAATGCATTCATATTCAGCCCCTTTGCTCCAAAATGATAGGTGCGTGAAATATCAGGAATGATACATTCACGACCTTTCCTGTTGGAATCCATTCTCATCCACATATCCCAATCCCAGAAAAGATCTGGAGTTGGCCACTTTGGCTCCAGCTCCTCCTTGTATAGGCGACGTTTCAACAACCTTTACGAAGAAAATAATCAGATTGCAGAAAACATTTCACAAATAAACAAAAAATCTCACGATATGTTTTAATACAAATATTAGTTAGTACTGCTTCACTTCTAGTACAGAATCCTCCCGTAAGACAAACGATAAACAAACCAATTGCATGTCCTCTAACTTAAGAATTAATTCGCTTACCAACCCAAGCCAGGCATAGTCTCAACTCTATACAGCATTGAAGGGTCGTTGCACGTGTGATCGTATCCCTAAAATGCAAATATATAGAATTTAAACAGCATAAATAGAAAAAACATAGAATGTGTACAGCATAAAACAAAGAAATAATTTCATGTACAACTCATTTTCAAAAACTTTATAAATATTTATAGTATATGTACATGTTCAAAGAATCCTGTGCTCTACCTGATCATTCCATGCAGAAACACAATATAAACTCTCATCTTGATCCATCAGTGGTAAGAGTTGACTAAAGTAACTGAATATATCTGTTGACACATCTAAATCTTCCTCTAGAATTATCATGTACTGTGCATCAGGGTATGCGTTAAATGTCTCCGTTAATGAACGTTTGTAGTGCTAAACAACAAAAAACCAATCAAAAGTAGCAGTCTTTTAACATACACATACAAACACTGTAGCAGGTATGTACTAAATTTCAACTGAAAACTGTTATTCTAATATTTAATAACAATCAATCAGCTTCATACTAAAACACATATGTAGTCTTTGAGAATAATTAAAACAACAAAGTTTTATGTGGTAATGTATGCAGTTTAGCATATGAAACTTGTGCCAATTACAGACCTTACTCCAGAACCGTACACACCATTTTTAGCCAAATCATGAATACAAACCTGTGATATTCTTGCATTTTTACTGCTGATAGGAACATGCTGCACAACTTTGAGATCAAAGAGTTTTGCCACTGCAGCAGGTTCTTCAAAAAAACCATCGATGAACACTGTAAAGAGTTCTTTCTTTGCTCCATGAGCTGAGAGCATGGAACGTATGGCACGATAAAGATAGTGAGGTCTATTACTAGCAATGATAGCTACAGGTATGCTTGAAACTGTGTTCTTGTCAAGTTCAGGACTTTGGATATCAATTGGAGCTGGATTGTTACCTACACGGTTCAAAACAATGTTTAATGCTTACAGCTGACAGTTCAGGACTTATCTATGGTAGTCGATAGGCTCTATAGGAATGCACGCCTGAACAGGCATCATACTGTTGTAGGACATATTTTGGGGCATGAATATTTTGTCAGTAAATGTCTCCAAGTGATGGGCCATGGTGGAAAAAGTGTTTTCTTGATCGTTAAGGTGCTTGGGAGTAGGAAATTATCTCAGAGACTTAGTAATATGAGTAAAGTTAGATCAGTACTTACAGCTGCAAACACTACCATATCCTTCAAATCTATCACAAAAAGTTTGCCTTCGTTTTGACACCGTACTGTCATCCCAAGTGCATTGTGACTCTTCTGCTGGTGCAAGGTCTACTGTTGCTCTAGCAGTCACAGGATCACCCCAGTGTGCAACATCACTTGGGTGATTGTACTTTTCAGCATATTTCTTTCCACGCTTTGATACAATAAATGCCCAAGTGTCCCGCCATTTGAGGCCATCAATATGAGCACTGCCTAAAGTGCGAACTAGGTTCCGTGCTGGCTTATTCAAGTTGTAGGATCCTTCATCCTGTACAAGCAAAAATAAGTGTCAATGTAATTGAAAAAAATTGCAGGAGCTATCATTGCATGAAATTACCTTAACAGCGAAACAAAGTATTCTTCCATCAGAAACCATGTTAAGAAACAACACAAGCTGAGCACTCTCATCTTTTGCCATGTATGTATCAAATGTCCTTGTGGCCATAATTGCACCAGTAGATTGATGAAGGACAGTGACGTGAATACCTCGAGCGGAGTCACTGGTAGTTGTTTCTTCCATTACCTTAACATCCACATCACACAAGTTTACACATCATGATGAAACTCTTCCTCTCGATAGGTCAATTACTAACTGCATACCTTGGTGCCATCAACAGACACAAACACACTATCTTTACTAGAATGCACTTCAATATCTATAGATTTTCCTTTGTCTTTTGAATCTAGAATTGGGATCAGATATATTATAATTATTGTACAAAATATCAAAGGATTGCATTATACTTTATCCATCTACAACAGACAAGAAAGCCAAAAGGATAAGTAATAAATTCATATCAACTTTCCTTTCCATCGAGCTTCCTTTTGACACTATCGCCAATTAATCCTGGATGCCATATAGCTCTGGACCACCATTAATATGGTACATGCTGTATTTTCAGTAGGATATTAAATGAATTGGACAGACGGTAGAACAGGAAACGACACTTGTCTTTCAATTAATATTTATCAAAAGCTTTATACCTATAATGACATTTCTTCTCTCTTCGAAACTATTTTCATCTTCTTTAACATTAAATTGCTGTTTCCTAAACTTCGACGTGGTGTCCATTATAAAAAGCACATTTACCACAACAGTTATAAAAAGAATTAATACTAAAGTCCATTGAACACAGCGACCTATAAATCCTTTCTTACGAATTTTCCAACCATTTTCCCAGCAAGGTAACCTTAGCGAGTAGTAAGCGCTATTAGGTTGAAATGGTTTCGCGTTCGGGTTCGGTTTCCAAGACATTATACCGATTCAAGTCCCTTAAAATTTATTTTCAGTTCAATGTACAACTCGAAAGAAACAAATGTGATTTTCCAGATAGCATTTCTTATCAATACTATCCTGATTCAGTGTAACTTTTACAGAATAGTTATGACCGAACTCCACGTAGATCTTAAGTAATGCGAGTACCAAATTCCATTCGAAAATTTTGTTATAACTAAGGAAACCAAGCAATTCAATGCTTTGTGTTGTACGAATTTTAGAAAGTTTTGTTTGTAAATAACGCAAAAAACTGGTGACCAATGGAGTAACGTTGGTGTCTTGCGTAAAATACCCCCCGTGTTGTACACTTTAAATAATAAAATTCCGGGGAAGAGACATTTGTTAATATCGTATCCGAAAAGAACCAATGAAGGTAACAAAAACTGGAATGCGAAAAACTCCCTTGAACTGTTTTTTGTTTCTAATTTCCACAATGTAAAATATCGATTGCAATGCAGTTTCCCTCTCCGGCAGTAAATCTTCCAGAAATATCAAGTGGTTTGACACCGCGAATGATAATTTGCTAAAGAATAGTATAAACTATATCACTTCAATAATTCCACAATTGTTGCGGTCAGAAACGTTTGTTGCAATTATTACCATTAGAAAACAATTTGATCGTTCTATGATTATAATGAGAAGTTTAAGAAATATTCTAATTTCCCCTGAAACTTTTACAGCTATTATCTATTATATCGTTTCAGAATTGGTGGTCCAATCTAGCTTCCCTCATATATATTGCTCAGTTCCTCGGAATACAGATGTTGTAGTTGTGACTTGTGACAGCAGGTAACAAGCCAGTGGTACAAGCCTATTACCAAAGGAATTCGGCCGAACCACGAGAGTTTTGATCAAAAGATGTCTCGACCCAGGAAACTCTCTTTGGACGATATCTTGGCCCCTGTTGAGGATAATGTAAGTTCAATTGCGCCGGAGTTGTCGCTCGAACCCCCGACGCCACGTAGCCCTCCTGCGGCTTTAGACATCCCTTGGAATCCAACAAGAAGACATAGTTTGGGTGTAATTAGAATGCATGAAAGTAATTCAGCGCCTTCAACGACGCATATGGAGCAATTTAACAGCCCTTTAACTCGCGATAGACGCTCAAGAAGTGTGCCTTTAACTTTAAATGCTGTAGAGATGAGTAGAAAGATCGTGTCTGCGAGTGACAGATTCGAAGCGATGCATCAAGCCGTAAATATGCGACAGAAAGAACGTTCAAGAACTATAAGTGAATGCGAATCACTGCAAAATACGCCACAGAAAAGACAGAGCGCTTTAGTCGAACAATGGATTCGGGAAAGCGACGAACTTTCGTCTAAAAAGATTGGATCTCCGGTATGAAGAGCTTGATATTCTGTATGAATATTGAAAAGTCATCGGGATATATTATGTGGGGAATTTGCTAGTGGAGTATACTGTTGTACATATTGTTATAAAATGTAACAAATTGTCAGCACTTAGAACTGTTAATGCGATTACACGCTTTTGATTTTCAACACCAATATCATAACACTGCCCAGGGCATTTAGAGGAGAACGATGTTGTGACATTGGCAATAGATCTACTAGATGAATTCAAAACCCATGAAGAGTACAACTCAAATTTTAGGCACTATGAAAACATTTGCCGTATTATATAGTGCATGAAATATGTCCAATACGTTCTAATGATTAAATCATTGTAATATATTGTGGGTTCCATTTTGTCTATAAGTGAACTGTTTACAATAAGATACTTTGACTGGGCGCAAGTGGGCTTCAAGTGGATGTAAAAGCCCAAGCAGGAAATGGCGTGGAAATAGTCATTCGAAAAGCTGGAGAATATTTGCGATTTTCTCACCAACTACACTCCACTTATTAGTAACCTTCCCCCTCTAGCCCCCTTCCCAAAAAATATACGAGTAGTTCTCCAGAGGTATCACAAATGAAAAACATGTAAGCTCTGACTAGGCCTGGGTTCGTGTTTACATCAGCAAATTGCCACTTAAATTGTTGTAACACAGTGTCCTCTTACAAAAGATAACAACATATTTCAGCGTTGTTTGAACGCTTGTGTTCTACGATCTTGCTGCGATCTCCCTTGTTGTTACCAGCTTTAAGCATGCCTCGTAAGGGAGCGGACTTTCTAAAGCGTTTACTGTACATCGTTGAAGCAAAGAGCAAAAGAAGCCAGATGCCGAACGTCAAATTTTTACAGTATTTTGGCATCTTTGCCTTTTCCACTGGTTCTGTACTGTATCTGTTCCAAAAATATGGCTCAACGCAAACTTTGTTGGCCTCGAAAGAAATCCAACGAAAGAGAATAGTAGTACTAGGCACGGGATGGGCTGCAGTGAATTTTCTAAAAAACCTAAAACCAGATATTTATGATATAGAAATTGTTTCACCAAGAAATTATTTTTTGATGACTCCACTATTGCCCAGTGTTACGGTGGGAACTGTAGAAGCTCGAAGTATAGTTGAGCCTATTAGAAAGATCTATAAGAAGTGGCATAAAACTGGGGTTCGGTTTCATGAAGCAGAGTGTATGGATGTTGACGTTGAGCAACAACTAATTAAGTGCCGAGACACGTCAGGTGTGTTTGAGCAGGGACTTTTAGGGAAGCAGGGAGTGCAACTTTAGAAAGAGGCTGATGTCCTTGAGGAAAATAATACTCTGACAGTAAAATTCTTTGGTGCTAGATGGAGTAATGCACTGAGGAATAGGGTCTACTGCAGTGCATTGCTCATTAGACATGAAATTTCTGATTGGTTTACCATATATAGGTATAACTAGCTCTAATCCAGACTTCACATTGAAATATGATCTGCTGGTTGTGGCTGTGGGTGCTAAGAATAACACATTTAACACACCTGGAGTTGAGCAGCATTGTCATTTTCTGAAATCTATTGATGATGTCCGT
>JAODVQ020341796.1:0-11776 GCA_025400075.2 Phenganax stokvisi | reverse complement strand
TATCTTTTGGCGAGGCTTCCGCTGTTTGCCCATTCGAAGCATCCATGATCCATGAATGTGAAATTGTGAATTGGGATTTGGGAAATGGGAAAATCTGTTTGCACATGCGCGTGCCGGAATCAGTGAACTGAAATCAAAGTCTTCTCTGACAAGAAAATTTTTTATAAAAGTAAAGAATTTGCCGAAAAGTAATTCTTTGTCATATTCCTATTGTTGATGCTTAGCTTTTTCAAACATTTGAGTGTCACTTGCAAAGCGGACAACAAGAAAGTGGCATGCTGCGTTTGCATTAAGAGAAAATATCATGGCAGACTATCGGCCGTCGCGGCTAAATCTCACAACTGATATTTCAGTATATTAGGTCACGTTATATGAAATTTTTAAAGACTTCTATAGAATAAGCAAGGAGAAATGACAAGTTTAATTAGACAGTTTCTTACAGGAACTCGGATATAAAGTGAAAACGTTTTGCTAATAGAACTCTGCACTTTGACGTACGAGTTCTTTTAAATTGGGAATCGGCCACTCGTAAATTTTATATGGTTTGAAAGAGCGTTTCATTTTCTACATTATACGAAATATGTAGAGATTTCTATGGAATAGCCAACGAGATATGATAACCTTAATTAGACAGTTTGTACATGATATATACGTGAAGAGAAAATTGATGTTCACTTTGTCGCAGAATTTCTATTCAATTAGGAATTGGCCACTAACCAATTTTATATGGTTTAAAAGAGCGTTTTATTTTCTACATTATATAAAATTTTTAGAGATTTCTATGGAATAGACAGGGAGATATGACAAGTTTAAAAAGACAGTTTTATGCAGGAAAGCGGATATTCGATAAAGTGTTAATGTTTCGCAAAAAAACTCTGCACTTTGTCGCAGAATTTCTATTCAATTATGAATCGGCCACTAACCAATGTTATATGGTTTGAAAGAGCGTTTCATTTTCTACATTTTACGAAATTTGTAGAGATTTCTATAGAATAGGCAGCGAGATATGACAAGTTTAATAACACGGTTCGTACCAGATATCGCTTATGTCCCATCAAGTGGTAAAGTTTCGCAAAAAAAACTCTGCAGTTTGATGCAAAGTATCTGTTAATTTAAGCATCGACCGCCAGCAAATTTTATACGGTTGGAAAGACTGTTTCAATATCTATGATTTCTGTCGTTTTGAGAGACTTCTGGTGCATAGATAGCGAGAAATCATTCATTCAAAGTTGTATTTTTGAGTGATGGAAACAAGTATGGGGCACTCCAATGTGGTGTCCAATGTAGTATTGAACGTAGTGTTGTTGAATCTGGCGCTGAATGTAGTGCCGTTCACACTGGTCGCAGAGGGGAAGGGCAAAAGGGGCAATTTTACCCCGACTGCAGAATTTTGGAGGCCCCCAAAATACTATAGGAACAAAATAGTATCATAGTATTTTGGGGCAAAGAATTTCAAAGACTGGTAAATAAAATGTTGGGAATTCAGTACTTTTGCAACAATGCAAATTTAAGTAATTCTGTATTAGTTTCCACAAATATCCATAGAGATTTATAAGGTTCTGTATTAATGGTAACTGAATTGTTTGCATAAATGGCAGAGTGGACGTTGTATATACTCCAGTTACAACCAATGTTTTTGCTTGTAAAGGGAAGTCCCTTGCATCCAATATAGCTCATTGTAAATCTGCGATTCTCAATTGTTCAAGCTACGCTATGCCTCTCTCTTACAAATGGTTCAAAGCAAACTTCATCACAATTTTATCAAATTGATGTAAAGACAGTTGAAACACGAATCTCTAGTTTACGTAGAACAAATATACTTACAACTTATAGTGAAAACGTTTGATCACCTACAAAACTATATCACCATGGACGGATGTCAGATTGTGAGCTCCAATGTCTTAATAGCTAACGTCGAAAACCAGAGTGAAGTCAGTGTAAGTATTACAAGATATTTAAGCATATCTGATAAGGGAAAGCTCAAATGCAACCATGCATTCCTTCCAAAATCTTGTTGTTTTAATGGATAACCTGCTTGATAAACAAACGCCAGAATTGTGGACATCGGCAGGCGGAGACTGTAAACAACTTGAGCTCGACAATCTCGTATTTAGACGGTATTGCAGGAGCAAATCGCTAACGGTCTGTGGAGACGCAAGCAAAGATTTTAAGTCTCAAGTAAGAACTATAGTGAGCCTTGTTGAATCAAACGCTGTGGTAAGTGAGGCTTTGTCCTATACAGACAACGGAGAACAGTGAGCCAAGGGTGTTAAACAAGCGAGTATTTGCAATCAGGAGAAGCAGGAATCGATTTCTGAACAAATGCGAAGACTTGAAGAACGACTAAAAATAAATTTGAGATGTTTCTACCACAAGTCGAGGATATAATATCAACTAGTACAAATGAAGCAAATGTAAAACGCATTGATGCGTCATAGACGACTACAAAATGTCACTTAAAGAATGAAAATATTTCTTGAAGAAAGACAACACTGTACTTACAGAACAAGTAAATAACTCTAAACTGATTATAACGGACATGGCTGCTAAAATAAAGGACCTCGAAAACGAGAAAAATAGTTTAGTTACCGTTCTCAAAATCCTGCATCAAAGAACACTGAGGATGAGACTAAAATGTGGAACGTGGTGAACAGACAAAAGACTTCCACAATCACAAAAAGTACAGCAGGCGAAACAGAAAACAGTAGAGCAATCAATCAAGAACGATTAGTAATCGCTATTCTGTGTTAAGCGACAGTGATAATGATGAAGTGGCTATACCTACAAATGACCATGACACAGAGAAAACTACCCAGGCATCTCACCAATGATGTAAAACAAGTTAAGGCTAATAATTCTGAGAAGTGTCAACAACTGAGAACCAAAGACCACTCAATTCCATCTCAATGGAATTGGTGTGAGTGTCCCGGATAATTATCATTATAAAACAAGATTTTTCATAAAATCAATCTTCTCTACCTAACGGTAAAGAAACTGTTGAAGACCGGTCTCATGTTAAGCCCGTCAAAGTCGAAATAATAGTTATAGGGGATTCACTAGTGAAAATTATTGACTCTAGAAAACTTACAAGGAAAAAGGTCAACAAATTTACATATCCAGAGAAAACTGCTGAAGATTTAGAAAATGAATTCAATTTTATTAACATTCAATCAACCCCTTCTCACGTTAATGTTCACGCTGCGACAAATAATATTCCAGCGGATTCTTTCAAAGCGTGTGCAAAGAAATTGGAAGATCTTGTCATTAAAACCAAGGCTAAATTCCCTGACTGACTCAAAAGTCGGTTTTTTAGGAATCACGTCAAGGCAAGACATAAAAGCAGCAACATATATTCAGGAAGTCAACAAGAAACTCGACGAAATATCTGCGTAGCATAACGTTGCGTTTATAGACAACTCTTAGATAGACAGCACATGCCTAAACGGCAGTAATCTATACCTTATTGCTACAGGGTCAGCATTTTTAGCCACCCATTCTGCACAGTTTTATCGCAAACGCCGGAGAGTCTGAATTGACATCTCACCTCTGATTGCAGGGGCGGATACGGAATTTTGAAAAGGGGGGTGAAGTTCTAAACTAGGTCTTGACAATCTATCTCACGCATTGTTTATTCATTTCGAAACTTGTCAATTCATCTCACATCTTGCTAATTCATCTCACATTGTAGTTCTAAACCACGTCAAAATGTAACGAATCATTTCTAATTTCAATGAATCATTTAAAATTATGTCAATTCGATTCAAACGCGTTGTATTTTTGGTGGTAACGGCCGCCCATAAATTTGAATGTGAGTAAAACAAGTGATTTGTGCGCGAAATATTCGCTTAAGTTGTAAATAGATTATACCGTATTTACTTCATTAACAAAATACCGACTTTCGAATAAGCAGATACAGCGTTTATTCTTATTTTACTATGCTTCGCTTGGTTCAGAAAGCATTGAAATATTTTGATTACAAGCAGCCAGCCATCTTCGATGATCTGTTTAACGCTGTTTGAGTGACGTCATAAGCAGGACGAAAAACCACAGTTCTCCGCGAAACCCAAGGTGGCAGGCAATTCATTGATTTGTTGCACTCCAGTTGAAATATCCGAGCAAATTAAGAAGCATACGAATTATTTACAAACAGACTCTTTATATAGTTCGAAATGTTGTTTACCATGAGATTACTTTTGAAATTTGCGTATTTATTGCACATATTATTTAACACTTAATAAAGAAATGCAAGTATTATGACAAAAATTATATATATAACGTTAATGTTATATCAATTCTGTTTCCATTCTGCAAATGTTAAACAAGGAAGTACATTACACATTGTGAGAGTTTTACATTCTCTTTCACCACCCTCGCAATTTATGTAAAGTTAGTGGTGCCACTCTGTGGTGCCATATTACGTGTGGACCGCAGATTGGAAGCGTCATTTGATAATTGCTCTTCTGTACTCCACAACAAGAAATTTTTGAAGGTGATACATGCTGCAAATTGCGAGTACGTAGAGTACAGGGAGCAGTTGAACAGTCATTCGATATATTGAAACCAATTGTAAATCTATGTGCTACAGGTAAGAACAACTTTCACAACTTTTAACGCGGTGAATAATGTTTACTTCCTTGTGTAAACGCTATAACGCGCAATTACAAATACAGACATTTTCAATTTCTTATTGCAAAATCGCAATCATTAGAGGCCTAGGCTTTGCATTGTGATATCTGCAGATGTCATATATATTCAGGGCCGCAGAGGGAAATTTTGGGCTGCTGGTCAACTAATCTTGATGGGCCCTCCCCAGCTTCCCCTCTAAATTCCCCGTTCTAAATTTGTCCTTTTTATTACGCACATGGCACACTCGGTTGTTGCTGTTGTGTGATTTGTGTCAAAAGTTGTGACAAAGCCATGAAGGGGCGATAAGGGGCTCACGCTAGTAGTTCTAAAAATGCATTTCTTTGGTATTTAAAAACAAAGAGGTGCTTTACAGTTAAAATAATCGGAAACATAATATAGGATCTCTGCTAAAAACTGGTCCCCTTTGGTCATGGGTCCCTGGACAGAGACCAGGCTGAGCCCCCCTCTTCACCTAATGTTCTTGAATTTCCATAAGTTTCAGAGTACTCAACAGTGACAAAATTGGTTGTATAGATATAGAAATATTCAGCTCTGAAATAGCCGTTTCTGACGTTCTAGAGGGTTGCAAATTTGGAAAATTTTCCAGCCTTGGCGCCAACCATGATGGCGCCGAGGCAGTAATCTAGGTGAACGTAGGTACAATAGCGTGACCAGAAATTTTTCGCTAGATCAGCCCCTGCCCTCTTGTCAGGCCTGTATATATTCCTGTCAATGTCTTACGGATATTCAATCTAATTTAGTTACGGTGGATCTGCTGTCAAAATATTGACTAATTTTAAGATTTACGAAAAACTTGCTTCGATCAGCAAGTTTTCTCCCTGTTTTTTCCCACAGCAACAGCAGTACTTATACAGCACTTTCTATATATGTTTGAGTTTCAATCAAACAATGAATGATTCCTTTCCTGCTCGTAGACTAAGTGGAAACCATCATATTACCTGCAATTTTTCAATTAGTAAAATTACAAACGGTTTCGTAGCGAAATTCGCGAAATGTGGTAAATGCGAAAAAATAGCCCCGCTAAGATTGTAAATTTTGTATTTTTGTGGAATGCGTGCGAAAGTGGTTATTTTCCCGCGAATTATGCCTTACGAAATTTCGCCGAAAATTGCGTACTTTGAAATAGCTGTTTAGAAATACGTTGTCTTCAATCTAATTTCAATCGAAATCCACTAGCCAACATGAAGAAATGAAGCCCTTCCCCAACTTCAAAATTAAGAACGACAAAAATCCGCACTTCAGTCCTCACGTTAAACAGGAGACAGAGACTTAATAATCTTACGTGCTTTAGTGAGTGAACATGGCTTTAATATACTATGTTAGCGAAGTTCCTATCTCCAGTTAACCCCAACAATTTCGTCTAAAAAAGCGTATTTGTTCCAGCGAAGAATAAATCTAGCAGCGTGATTAGTTCGCTTAAGAGGTTTTCACGACGAAATATTTTACAAGCCAATCACATTTCTAGATTTGTTTTTCGTTCAAAGAAATTTGCTTTTTGGAAAACAGGCTTTACTGGACTTTCCAGTTTCCAATCTTTCGAGAGACTGAGTCATGCGCTTTTCAGAGAATGAATGGTAACAAGCTATAAAATGAACCGTCAAACTATGCAAATGAGACGTTGACACATGCAGTTGGCAAGAAAAGTTTGCTCTGCAGCAGTTATGTATAGAGCTATAACGCTTGAGATTTTTCTGCAGGACTATGATGCTGTTAACAGTAATACTTGTTAATATTCTGATATCAGGAAGTCATGCTACCCAAGGAGAAGGTATGCTGTATTTTTTTATCTTTAAAGTACGCAGCTTGTTTGTAAGTCACACACATCGTTCAAATTCCATAAAATGAAATGCAAAGTCAAGGCACCGATGGGAATGCAATTAGCTGGTATAGTTGACTTTGTCAGTGCATGCTTTGATTTGCAAACACTCTCCCTATTTCAATCTACATTGCGCGTCGAGAGCTAAAAATAGTTTCAATCTCTGGTGTGAATTAAATGCCTGTTGTATATTGTACAAACTGCTTCAGAACTTCTCGATGTGTTCACTTGCCATAAAATGCGGAAATTTATCCATTGCAATAATCACAAACAAACTTTTTGAAAATATATCAGCCCGCGTGCTTTCCTACTTCAACAAAGAAAACGTCAGCAAAATAGTTCTATTCTATTCATTTTATACTCATTTTTCTACCATTGTGGTCGTAGCTACAGCTCGTTCTTTCTTACGAATAAATTTGTGAGTTTGTGTTTTGAGATTCTTACAACGATTCATGGCTATGCAATAAAATGCATGTAGAAAATAAATCTAAGAAACAGTCAAAGACCCGTGAGAATACCCTATATATAGGACCTCGGGTACGTCTGTACAAAACCTTTGTTTATCACAGCCTGCACTGCGCGCTTAGATATGAAAATAACCTGAATTTAAACGTCTCGTTTTAGTTGTCTGGTTCGAGCGGCGTTTCGCGGCCCCAAACATCTAGTTCACTTTGCAAAAAGTCAGGACTTCGAAAAGCTCTAAAAAGTACTAAAAATCCAGAAATATGCTTGAAATTTCCAAAACTTCCAGGAAAAGCCGAACAATACCACAAAAGTCCAAGGGATATCTAAAGAATCCAGCAAAATTTGAACACAAAAATCCGCGGAGAAGCCAAAAAAGTGCGGGGAGAATCCGAAATTCCCTAGGAAAATCCACAGATTTTTGAGGGTCAAAAAATTCCGCACACTTTGTTTCGACTGAAATGCACTCGGCATATTTACAAACTGCCTTAAAAACATCACGTGTTCATTTCTTTTAATTTCTCATTGGGATGCGGAAGTTCTTTTGCTTGCAAAACATCACAAACACTATTTTGACTTAAAATCTATCGGCTGTGTACCGTGCTAAAAGACGTTCTCAGTAAAATAATTTAATATCTAAATTCATTTCGTTTGGCCTTTATAGTTAGTATGGGCATTAGGGGCTGTTTACATGAGCAAGGCTGTCCTAGCTAATCGGGTTGGCTTGTTTCTTTCAAGTCTCATTGCTACTTCAAATTTGTGTAAGGCCAATTTGCGAGTGATTTTCGAAGTATATGAGGGGAACATGTTCCTAGATTAAAGTTAATTCAAATCTTTTCCCATAATTCTCATTGCTCGGGAACTAGTTATTTGACGAAAGTCAACTCGTTTAACGGGGCTGGCCCGGCTCATGTAACTACGCCTTTGGTACCATCGCCCTACATGCGACTCTTGAGTTTTCCATGTTATAACAGTGGTGCTTCTCAATTGTGAAAAATGAGAATGCAAATATCCATAAATGCTCTCTGTGATGTTATTTAGAAATCGCAACAAAGTCGGGTAAAGTACGAGGTACAATCCAGCCCTCCAGTCTCTCAGGAATCAAAGTCCAGACATTTTTCAATATTCCGTACGCTGAGCCTCCAGTTGGTGAACTGAGATTTGAAAAACCTCAACCGAAGAAACCTTGGAACGGTAATGTTCGAACATTTCTTTTGTAGATTTCCTTCGTACGTGTAAAATAATCAAAACGATATTAATACCAATATCTGAATAATTGAAAAACAGTCCGAATTTTAAGCTTGATTGGATGTCCATGTTGTTCGAAATGGCATCTGGAAGTCTACCCTAAAGCATGTGCTGTGTTTCAAAATTTTAATCTAGTCTTAGACGGCTGATTCAATGTTGATTCTATCCTGAAATTTTTTAAGTCACTCAATTGTTGGTGTCAACAATTAACCATCTATTCCGTGTTAGCAACAAACATCTATTCATGCTAGCCGAAGCAAATTATGTTGTTTGACTAATTGCATCACACTGAGGTGTGTATCTTGCACTTGTCTTACACGAGAAGACATTCCTGACCCATAAATTGTATGGAAGTACTGCATGATTCTTTGAATGTTTGCATGGTGATTAACTATTCTAATACATCTTTTTGTGGAAACACCACGTAAATTTATTAATGCAAAGCTTTCGGTCCGTAAGCCCCGGACCGTCATGACTATCCAGGCTTACGGACCGAAAGCTTTGCAGTGATAAATTTACGTGGTGTTTCCACAAAACTATATTAGAGTACTGCACGAATTCTTGCCTCTCAAACAATTTTCATGATGATGAACTTCTCATAGTTTCTACGCTCAAAACAACTAAACTGTCAAAGGGTTTAAAAGCGTCCGATTGCAACATCTTCATGGCCTAGTACCAGTCTCTTGTGTTTTATGAACTGCCTTAAAACTTACAATTATCACCTTGTTTAGGGACGTTAAATAGTACGGAAGAAATTATCGCGTGTTTTCAACGAGAACCGAAAAATTACAAATTTAAGATTACCGAAGACTGTTTGATATTGAATGTCTTGACTCCTTATCCGCGTCCTATGAATGCGAGTGTTATGGTAAGATACTTTTTGCTTGAAAACGAAAACGTTCCTAAATATTCTTTTATTTGTACTTGTTGCTAAATTTTGAAGAAAGTAGCAGTAACAAATTACCGTTAAGGTGCTAGTTCATCTTTGCTGTGTACAATTTTCTTGACACGCATTTAAAAGAGACAATAGTTTTGCAGCCGTCAGTGTTGTCGTTCTAATATATTTGAAGTAATAGTTCAAAGACCAGTAGGAGGACTACCTTCGATTCTAAACACCAAGAGGAGTTGAAAATATAGGCGAAGCTGAGTATTGGTAACAAAGTTGAAGGTGTTTTGAAATCGGAAAAAGTCCTCCCCACGAGTGTTTGAACTTGCTTCTCCAATGAAGGCGAATTTGGCGTGAAAATAAACGTAAAAGTTGACTTATTATACTAATTTCTTCTTCCCATTTCAAGCCCTCCTTCACGGTACTTATTGTCTCTTGTGTATAGTTCATGAATTATTGATGAGTGTGAGAACGATGCTATAAAATATATTTCATTTGGGGTTTTTAAAGGTTTGGATTCATGGAGGAGCATTTCGAATCGGAGCAGCGGGCGAATACAATAGTCCAAATTTTGTAGCAGTCGGCAATGTCATTCTTGTAACAATCAACTACAGATTATCTGTTCTTGGATTCTTAACCACCAGCGACGACAGAATTAAAGGTATCATTATTGATCAGATGCGGGATTGACAGCGCTGCCGAAAGGAGAGGAAGGGAGCTGTGAAGGCAACTTCCGCTGGGCCCCTGAGAAGGATCTCTAAATAATTTGGGGAAGCCTAAACTTGCGCGAGCGTTTACATGTACAGGCTTGGGGAAGTCTTTTTGGGGGACGGAAATCTGTTTGCCCGGCGAATGCCGAAAACGTGATAACTCCTGGAGAGGTCCAGGACCGTGCTGCTCCAGGAAATTTTAAACTACAAAGTGCCTTTTCCTTTGTTTTGGGATGAGATTTTGAGCATGGAGCGGGAAGAAACGAAGAAAAAATACTAAGAATATAAATTATCTGCGACGATGTTAATGTCATCAGGCACTTTCAGATTGACGTTCACGCCGAACCTCTAACTGCTAATGGCAAACTTTACATCACATTTGATTGTAATATCAACAGTTTTGTAGAGCGAAGTTGCCAAACCACGCTTCAATTAATTATATAGGTTCCAGTAACATTGAAAAACTGACATAGTTGACTTTATAATGCGACTTAAACTTTGCCTTTTGCAGGCAGCAGTTCGCCGTAAACGTCAATCTAAAACTCTCAATAAATGTAAATGGACTGGAATCCTAACCTATTTTTCCCAATTCCGTGCACTTGTAAGGTCTGTCATTCATATGTAGTCTTTGGTTTTTCGTGACGAGTTCTATATGCCTCCGAAGATGATTCTCAATAACATGATGCGGCGCTATAATATAATTATCTCATAAGTACAATGACAAAGGATTGTTTGATTATTTGAATGTCAACAATAGTAACTATGTTTCATTTGTCAGTCACAGTCGTACTCGGCTAAGTAACACCTCAAAGCACGTTCTCCAAGGTCAAGTCTGTAGAACTACCACTCTCCAATCCTCTTACTACAATCGTATCGTCAAGATCTGGAACATTGTATGTAAAGATGTATGTTTTGACACTGTGTCTAGTCCCTGCATGTTAATACACTTAAAACGAAGCAGGAAGATATTAAAATCGTTGTACATCACCAAGAACAGGTACTCAAGAAAATGGGAGCAGAAAATTTGGCTTTTAAATCCAGACTTACATTCCTGGGTAACATAACACCTAGATCGACCAATATTAATCAGAGTCATAGCAGCGAACCTGATGTTAATGTGAGGAACATCCCAAACGCAACGACACCAACTAACTATTCACATTCAAATGATCTAAATGTTATCAATTCAAACTCAAACAATGAAAGAATAATTGAAAGACAAGAGCAAGCAAGTTATGCCAACAATACTGCAATTGAAATGACTCCCAGCAACAAGACACAATTGAATAATACGAAGTCAAATAACCCGAATTCAATTAGCATTGGGATCCAACACGCACCTAAAAGACCAATTAGGTCGGATTCAAACGCAACAACCACAACAGGACTAACCCATAATTATCATAAAGCTGCCTTTTTTGATATATGCAACAAGAGAAAAAATTCAGTATCATGCCCATTTTTTAAAAAGAGAGGTCTCTGCTTGAAAGGACCTAATTGCGACTTTTCAAATGACATTGCCTTACCAAAAACACGTAACCCGAAACCTAAACACGAATGTGGCAAAATATCTCCCCATTCCTATTCTCATACTCCACTAGCCGGTAGCAACGTATTTCCTTTTCAATTCAACCCAAGCCTTTCCCCCCCCATTCGACCACCAACATCCTGCCCTCCATTAGAGCTGGTCCCATACATGTTTCCACCCACACAATGGTCTCAACCGATGAGTTCTCCACCTCTGATGTCGCTGCCGACAAGACCACCTGCTTACAAAATAACGTGACCTCCCTAATTCCTGTGAGAACATCTTTGAGGAACAGGCAAATGTATAAACACGGAGTGAATTCAAGTGGTCGTAATATAAATAATCTAATAACAATAAGACCTTCCAACCCAGAACCCCTACCTTCTTCCCAGACCACTTCTACAGCTACTACTATTGACCCGAAAAATCAATTCAACAAGCTTGTTTTTGGTCCTAGTCTCTTACTGTCTAACACCATG
>JAODVQ020341688.1:0-11777 GCA_025400075.2 Phenganax stokvisi | reverse complement strand
TTTTTTCCGCCAGCCGTTTGACGTTTGCGGTTGAACGCGAAGCTTAAGCTCTCTACTATACATTTGCGATGAGGCGAAAATTCGCACGAATCATAGATGCATAGCTGCAAAGTGTAACCAGCTGTTCGGTGAGTGAGAGTTATCCCAAGTCAGCTAAGAATTTTGATAATTACACTACAGTTGCAGCTTCAACAATCATTTGTGAGAAACTGATCAGTATATCGTGAAATTTTAAACTAATAAACAAACAAACAAACTGACGGACTTATTGCATAAGACTTATCTTAATGCTAATAAAAGGAGACATTTATGTGCAACAATAGCAGCACTATATATAAAAGAGTTGTAGTTATATTATAGAACAGTGTACGAATTAAATTTTCAAGCCTACAGGATGGCGAAACCAATCGAATTTGAAGTCATGAAACAAATAAGAAATGTCGTACTGAAAACCTGTGTTTCGATACAATTACTATTAACTTGCTAAAAATGTAGTGGCCGTCATTATAAGACGGCTATGACAACTTTCAAACAGTTGTTAGAGCGTCGACCGTTAAAGTGGTTTTTGCTCAAACTGGTAAATCAAGCCATTTTTCAAAAATCTTTGCTGCTTTTTCTTTTTCGTCTGCATACACAACTCCTTCCTTCTCCTGGTCGTGTCCATCTCTGTCGTCGCTATCTGTTCCTTTTTCGTGCTCATTCTGGAAGAAAAGAAGGGAAACATGATGTAAGACGTTTATTGTGGGTTATGTTCCGCATGCAGTGCTAATATTTTGTGTTTGTAATGCCTGCAATATTCTAAATTCGAAAATTTAGGAGGATAATCAGATATCTAGTCATGAGTAGTTTGTTCAGTTTTGCATGACCCTGTCTTGAAGTTGAATTAATTTTCATCTAGTACCGTACGATGGCTAAAGCTTTAAAAAGTGGCGATTGGACTTGGCAATAGAGCAACTCTGTTTAATTTATTCTAAATGCTTTACCAAATACTGTTAATACTGAGGTTTCCTCTTCTGAAAAGAATTCATCGACTACTCTGTCGAAAGTCTTAGGTTTTCTCCGGCCATTTCAGTTTTCTTCTGCAGGGAACGTACACAAGGTGGTTTAGGATAAGTGGATTAAAAAGCTATAATTACTGAGAAAATCAATAGCTCAGGTCAAATATACACATACACATACTAGTAAATATCATATAATTCCACCGAATTGTAATTTAATTTTGAAAAGCCCTTGTATAGGGATCCAATATTAAAACCTCATCAAATCAAGTCTTATAGAAAGTCATTTGTTAATACGAAACTTTGTATCCCTTAGCAAACACTGTTGAGTCATATCCAACTCGAGTTTAGTCAAATTCATTTTCTAGTAAAGGTTTATTTATAGGTTCAAAATTTTCGTGCACTATCTAGAATTCTGTATTACAATTTGTATGTCCTGATCTCCGGCACAAAAAAAAGACTAGGAATGATAATATCACCTGTGCACAGATGTCATTCATCTCATTCTGGAAAAATCTTTCGGCGTCGTAGCAAAAACTGCTGGTTTGCTGCTTTTGTGGTGCTGGATTTTGACACTCGGGAAGTTCTGCAATCACTATTCCCATTCCACTTGAAAGATGGTGGTCGATGTGACAATGTAGAAACCACCAACCTAGATTGTGCAGACTATTAAGTTTGGATTGGATCACAAAGTCGAGGATTAGACTGCTAGAGAGTTGGCAGGGTTGAAATGTTGCAACTATTCGTTTTTAATGCTTTACCAAAAGTACCAATTAAAACGTTTTGAAAAGCTTTATCGTTCGAATTTTAACACTAGTATATTATCTAGTATGGAAAACCGCCAAGTTATACCATGGGTAATACAAAAACCCCACTTCAGAATGCCGTGGCAATATAGATTATCACCGAGTCTCGAGTTATGAAACCGTGCATCAGTTCACCGCAAATTCAGAGACGGTCTTGTGTAAAGCAATTGTAATTGAGGTTTTAAATTTCTGCAAAACTACTCTACATATGATGTTTGGTCGAGAAGTCGAAGTACAGTGTTTAAAAATCAAGCCTCATCCCGATTCTACAGTACCTGGATTGTTTGCCAAGAACTCAACGACTACGTATCCACCAGCTGGAACAATGATCACATCCTTGCGTATCGTCTCTTGGTTAACCATCATTCCAACTGGTGGAGTATTGTATCTCCACGCCCCAGGTCCGCAAGCTTGATTCTCAACAGCTTCGTTTACTCTTTCCACTTGTCCTTTAGGACCATAGGTGGGGTATGCGATTTTTGATACAAAAAAGGAGTGCCCGTGCATATGAATAGGATGTGTTCTCATAGAGTTGATGGATTTACTTTTATTGGCTGGAATTGAGGAGAGGATAAATCGGATGGGTTTCATTCTATTTTCTTTTCGAATATAAACTGTATGTGGGCAAGATTGTCGAGCTTTGCATTTGTGGGTGTTTTTATACGGACATTCGTCAAGAATTTTGGTAGGATTGTCCGAGTTAACAAAAGGTACCTTCGGTAATATGAACGCTATGCCATTAACAGTTGCCCTAAATATATCTGCCGTCTCTACATCAAAGTTGAAGAATCTTTCAAAAGCCGTTGCTGTTGGAGCAGGAAGATCCTTTTCTGCGGTTGGATGTAATAAACGTAACGCATCGTAAACATCGTGGCAGTCTATGGCCACATCACTTGCTCCTATGGGATATGACTGGAAGGGACAATTCAGTGCTGTACACCTCTCATTGCCGCAACGAGACTCGTGTTTTTTTACCACTGTCCTTTCTGCACTTTTCCTGCCGCTTGTATATCTAAGATATCCAATGCCAACACGTTCTGGTTTGCTGAAGTTTTCACATCTCACTGCAACGGACTCGATGCGGATGGGATAGACTGTGTTAGGGGCAATCTCCCCTTCCGCCTTCAGAATAAAGTCATACCGTTCTCCAACGTGTATGATCAAGATATCAGTTTCAAAGGGGTGTGTAAGAAACCCGTCCGTTGCTATCACATGTAACTTGTGATGATCAATGGAGAAACGAAGCACAGTCTCCGACATGGCCGCAACTAGTCGAAAGCGATAATTGGCACCAGGTTTCACGTCGAAGAGGGGTTCCAAATTGTTTTCATCCACTTTGTAACTCAGCTTATGGCCATTTATTTGAAATGAATCGATTATCTCATCCAATTCTGGCAACTTTGAGCCATCAGGGAAACATGAGAAATTTTTATTATTTCCTTCTTTCATATGTTCTCTAATTGACAGCGTTGTTTCACCAGGATTGTCTTCAAAAGGACTAAGCGTGGAAAACTCGCTGATATGATTTGTTCTTGTATCAGTTGGTTCTCGCACGATCAGGGCACCGTACAGTCCTTTATCTCTCTGATTTCTCATGTGGGAATGATACCAATGTGTTCCTGATGGTTTAGCTCGGAACATGTATCTGTTGTAAGAAAAGAACAACGAACATACTACAATTGTTTAATAAAACAACTACTCTAGATTTAGTTCAGTTTTGAAATCGCAATTTTAGAGTCATTTTCTCAATCTGGATTTAAATGTACAATGACTATGTCAAGTTAAATTTGGTATTTAAGAAACGCATTCTCGATTTGGTACTTCAAAAACACAGTATCGATCTGGAGTAGGGCTCGGATTCGATAGGTTAAAGACTCGATTTGGATTTGATAGACGAAGAAGCACAAGTGTCTTGGTTGGACTTGGTAGTCTCTTTTGGGTTGGAAAACGGTAGATTAGACTTTTTCTGAATTCGGCGTGGGAAAGTTCTTGGACATGTTCCCAAACCTCGTGGACTGTAAAATGTATGCATTCAGATATTCTAGTTTCAGTATATATTTGAAAAGTGTGTGTGTCTACATACATCGAAGAATAGTTCCCTATAGCAATGATACCGGTACATGCATTTTAAAAAATCTTTTCCAATAAGATATGGATGAGGTTTATTTGAATAACAGATGTTTTGTTTACCTAAACTTTCCTCCGGCAGGTATAGGCCACTGTGTGACATATCCGACACCATCCATCCAAGGAATATTCATCTGATGCATCCCATGCCAATGTATTGAGGTATCACTATCATTGGGAGCATCGATGATGTTATTGAAAACATCAACTGTCACAAGTGCGTTTTTCTGTGCGATAATCGTGGGACCCACGAGGCCGTTATTGACTCTAAAAACATCATTAGGATCGACTCCGGTATCAGAGTGGTCGGGAACCTTAGTAATCTCAAATTTTATGGCGCATGCGTTTAGGGATTCGCAATCGCACACTGATGGTTTGTGTTTGTATGCTGTTGTGCATTTGACGTAGTATTCTTCGTCTTGGTCGAAGCAATTATCATTCTCGCCTCTATGAGCCATGGTATGTGCAGAATTAACTCCCAAATAAGGCGTTATTAGAAGCAGAAGAAGCCACATTGCTAAAAAAAATTAGGAAATTTGTATTCATATCACGTGAAATTGGAACCTCATGCGCTAGACCTTGTTTTAAATTAATTCAATTTTCAGATTCGCGTTGACGTGGCCTACTGACAAAATTTTTAGATGGTTTCTTGTCTCTAGCAAATATATAAAATTGCCTTACATACCCCGCCATACATCGCATTATTTGATTTATACAACAGAAGTGCGAAGTGGGACATAAAGCAAATCCTCGAAATGGTATAAATTAAAGTAAATATCATAGTAATTTTAATACAAACAAGTACTCGATTGAGCTCATGTTTCCTGGGTATTTCACGGCTAGAAGCAGGAGTGCTTAAACAGAGGTACTTATTTGAGAGGGCGCATATTTAACAGTTGTACCACACGGTTTTATGACTTACAGAATTATCAACGTCGATGTAGTAAGTTACTTGGCGAGACAAAGGCGAGACTGGGGTAGATTTCGATAATTAAGAATGCCACAAAAACTCACTCAGCGCTATACATCCGTTGAATTTGTAAACTTATCGATAGTTCTCTTGGTGTTTTAGACATGGAATGCTTCACTTTTCTAAACCTTCTGGTGTGATCAAAGTGGAATTTTTGGATACGTAAATCCTGAGGTTTCAAGGATTTGCTAAAAATATTTAAGGGAACTAATACAGTGCTCAACACTGAACTACTTCTCTCTGATATGACTTCCAAATTTTTCATAAAGTGGAATTTCCCTGTGAAAATTCCTACTTTGATCACAGACACTTTGATAGTGTAAACAGGCCTTAAGTTCAGTTTTGTCCGAATTCATCTTTAATTTGTTCATCATCATCCAGTTGTTAACTTCACTCATGCACAGTTCAGTAAGTTGTTTAACAGTCGCTAATTCATTCTAATCCTGGCAACTATAAGAGGAATGCACTCGATCATCATCTGCATATACCCAAATGGAATAATGATTCATCTTTACGTAAATTACCTCTCCGATAGGAGATGTATACAACAAGTACAGCGGCGGTCCAAGGAATGAACCCTGTGGGACCTGCACTAGGTTAGCACCTGAAGAACATCCATCAATTTTGACAAATCGATTACAATTTTAGAGCAAGGTATGTTGTTATAGCTGGAAGCATGCATAGATTAACACAGAGACTACATTAAAGGCCAATCGGGCCAAGAAGAAAAGTATGCAGGCCAAAAAGGCCAAAGAGGAAAAAATGCACAGGCCGAAAAGGCAAATGGGGCCCAAGTAGGACACACACACGGGCAGGCAGACTGACGGCTAGGCAAGCTATATTTCTTATCATAACACAGTCTTACGGGACGCAGGGACTCTTTGAAATGCGTCCTGTAGCAAAGTCCCTGGGTCCTGTAGGTCCCGTAGGCCCGATTAATGACCGGACATACAATACTTCTTACCATGAAACAGTATTACGGGACGCCGACGCCTGGACGCCTAAAATATTTAAGGTTGATGACGTCATGGGCGGTGCTTTATGCACCACCCGCGCCAGAACCCCACTCTTTATACTACTGTGGAGCTTTACCGGACTTTGGACCAGCTTACCGGAATCTCTTAGAACTAGACATCTCTCTCGTGGTGTAAAGGAAATTTGGAATCTCTACAGTGTGTTTCAAAAAAAACAGAACATAGATTTATGCAGGCATTGCAAATTAGTTATATGCGTAAATTCTATTTTGATGAAATTCAAGTTTGTGCAATGCATTGAAACTTGAGAGCCTTGCGTCTCCTACGGATAGGGAATAAGGCAGGAGAAATTTATATCATTAAACGTCTTTTTAAAGAATTCCCAGCGAACTGAAGAAAAATCTCATGTTTAATTACTCTGACCATGCGATTTCTTAGCATTTAGCTAAAGTCTAACTTATTTCAAACTTTATTGTTGCGATACTGACTCGGATAAAGGTTATGCGAAAGAATGATAAGAGAACAATGATAACAATGTAATGCGGGGCATGCAAAAGCGAGCAACACTGTGTCAGGACCGAAATGGAAGACATGTTCAAAGGCACGGCCCATGAACGTTTACTACTTCTTGTTTGTAAATTAATTAAAGAATTAAACGCGTGTTAATTTCTCCTGTATTATTCCTTACCCATGAGAGACGCAAAACTTGCAACTTTGAATGTATCACACTATTTTGAATTTCATTAAAGTATAATTTATGCATCTAACTAATTTGCAAAGCCTACGTAAATCTGTTACGTTTTTTTTTAAACACATGCACTGTATATTCCAGACCTACCGACTCCCACACTACAACCAGGTAGACCAGTAGATTTTCTTTCTATCTCTCTTTTTGCTTCTTTATTCTTCTACCTTTATTTATTTATTCTTTTAATATCCTACTTTAAAATTTTATATTGTATATTGTTTATCAGATATGTGCTGATGGTTCTCCGTTTCTAAATAATGTCATATATATATGTACGTATGTATGCATGTGTGGACAACCTTTCTAAAACCTTTACAGTCAAAACGGACACCATTGCATGCTTTGTTTCTGTAATTCTTTTTGTAGTTCAGTATTAACAGCGCCGGATTGATCTAAGTGCAAGACCTCCACAAACAGGGGGCCTTATATTTTTCAAGGTTGATTTAAAAGTCGTCACTGAAAGGAATGAAGGAAAACATGTTGGTTACTTTTAAGGTTATTTGACGAGCCTTACATGCAATTTCGTTGCAACGCTGGAAAGCAAGCTTTTGGCTAGAAAGGGGCTGTTCTATCGAATGAGCTTCTTTATGTAGCGCGGAATTATGATTGATCTATCTGCCAACTTTTCATATTAATTTTATCTAGATCCTGCTCTGATTTTTCATGTTAAAACCTTGCCGTCTGCTGTAGATTCAGTTTTATGCTGTTATCGTGATGTTCAAGGAAAAATAAACTTCCCGTTCCCCTAAGACTGACGAAAGAGGGGGCCTCCACATGTCTTAATCCGGCCCTGAGTATTAACATTTGATTGGTTGCGAAGGTGGTATCGTTTTCAATGTTTTGTACTACCATTTGCGTTCAAGCTTGCGGTGTGCAGTTGCAAAACGTACGTTTTGTATAAACATAGGTTTCGCGTTTGAAAACGATGTTGTGTGACGCCCTATGTCATATTTGACCAATGACACTGACACGTTTTGGCGCTGTGAACGGCATGTTTTGCTACGCACTGGAAAGGTTTTACATAATTAAGTAATAGAGAGTAAAGTAACCTTTTTGCGGGCGTTTATACCTACTCATGCTCAGAGACAAAATTCGATACGTTGTACGAATACACGATAGGTGTTGGGTAGTGGGTACAAATGAGATGGATTCTTATCTTATACGGTCGCAGCGCTGAAAAGCTGTGACGGGTTTACTTTGATTAATGTCATGGTTTACAGTTGATTTCAGTTCGCATTTCCCTGAAATATTTGGAATTTCGTCGCGAACTTTGCAAGTTCTTTTCTAAGTTCAAATGTTCATAATGAAATTCGGAAACAAATTTGTAAGCGAATTCTCGGATTTGTTGCTTACAAATAGCAGCCAATCAAATGCTCAGAATACAAACCTGTTTCTGAATTCCTTTTGGTAACGAAGTCGCGAGTTCGCGACAAAGATCCAAATATTTCAGTGAAAAGTGAACAACAATCGACTGTAAAACGAAGAACTACGAACTTTGTTGTTGTAACGAGCTTATCAAGACTGCTGATATGTTTTCTGTCCATTTCTTGAACACAGCGACAAACTTCATCGTTAGTTGTATTACATATGACATTGCATGATAAGAAAATGCTTTCCATTAAATTTTTTCCATTCAATTAGTTGAACCTTATTTACTGGAAACGTGCGAGTTGCTTTAAAACCCTTTTTAGTACGTAGCAAAACATGCCGTTCGAAGTGCTAAAAAGTGTCAGTTTCATTGGTTCACACATGATATGGGGCGAGGCAAAAAATACGTTTTCAAACGTTAGACGTACGTTTTTAACTGCGTAGGGCAAGCTTGAGCGCAAATGGCAATAGCAGATGGATAATTACTGAAGTCTTATCACGTGGATCTTTGCTAATTGCTGATACAGAAACTCTTGGAGTATTTTTTTTATAATACCCTGCCTCATGTAGGTTTCGGGTTCGATTTGCCATTGTGAAAGCTCTGTCCAAGATGATTCCGTTTCCCGCTTCAATTTCTCAAAATCGTATGAACAAAGCAACGTTATGTTGGACATTTGTGACTCTGAAAATTTGGAATTCGCTACGTAGTTATGTTAGCGCCACTTTATCGTGATTGGTTAGTCGTATTATTTCATTATGTAACACTAAATTTAATTGGCTTATTTGATTAGGGAGCTATGAACCTGCGGAATTCATCAAATAAATTCCTCAACCTAAAACTGTATCAAGTACATTGTCGAATGCTCTGAAACTGTTGTAGAAGCAACTACAAAATCTTACATTTTTTCTTTTAAAAGTAATTGCTAGGTTTTTACCAGTTTTGGTGTGTCTTAGTGTTGATAAAACCCGAATTGAAAACTGAAGTGAATTTTCAAATCAGGATTTTAACATTGGACATGAATATTGAAGAAAGCTATGAACCTATGAACTTTTGTTGTAGGGGTTAGCGTATAGTTAAATAAAGTTTTTATTTACTTTAAAAAAAATGGAACCGGTGATTAATGAAAGGTGCGCACAAAATTCTGAATATACAACCAAGGTCAGACTTCGGTAACGGAATTTAATGAAAGTGTACTTATACTTTGTGGAAAGTATTATAATGAAAGTTTACTTACCGGTAGAGTAGAGGGTCTCAAAACGGGTTGGTCTTTAAGCTTTTTCGTCTTGGACTAGCTCAGCAACAAGTGCAATGAAACCAAGGATGGTGCTTCCAGCTATCGACTAAATTTTGATCTAGACAAGAAGAACAAAACCCATTATCACATCTTAAAAGATCCCAAACACAAAGTTTGGTTGCGAAGTGTTGTAAAAATTTGGAAAATATAGCCTGCAAAGTTTGAAAATTATGTATATATTTGTATTGCGTGCGGACAAAATAACACTGATGAACCCACAGTTTTAAATAAAACGTTCGCGTGCAATACAAAATATACATAATTTTCAAACTTTGCAGGGCTATATTTTGTGCATTTTACAACATTTCGTTACCAATTTTTGTAATTTTTCTTATTTTAGGACGCTCTTTTAAGCTGTGATAATGGATTTCGTTCATCTTGTCTTGATTAAATAGAGACTAAACAAAAATGAAACCAAACTTACCTTTACACTCTCAAGCAGAGTTTGGCCACAATCCTTTAATCAAGGCTCGTTCTGATGAACTGCCAGTGGCCTAACATAACTAAAGCATTTATCAGTGGATTGTTTAAACGCGCGTGCGCGAAAGAACCAAAGCAGGAATTTACATCTTTACTAATGCGTAAAATCATTTGCGCATGCGTTTATCATAGCGCTCTCTGCAATCAAGCGCGGCGCTTTGAAGTTTTGACGCTGTTTACAATTGTCAACGTTACGCTGATATTTCCCAAACGTTAAGTTTGCTTGCTATCAACGTTACGTAATCTATACTAATACTATTAATTTAACTTTCTTGCCCTACCATTTGCAATCAACCGTCAACTTGCAAACGGTTTTTTGTGACTAGCGGTAGTCAAAAAAGCCAGCGTGTTGCTTGCATACTTGAGGTCCTGGGATTGTACTTTCGACTCATTGTCGGCAAGTACCGATAAGTGGTTGTGCCCCTCAATATGTGCACGATGCCGATACAAACTCTTTGCGGGGAGTAAAACAAGTAGCTTGACGCTAGCAAGAGCTGAGTTGTGACACTTGTGACTTTTGTTTATTATTTTGATCAGCGATATTTTCACCGCAGGAATACAGTCATTAAAAACACGTTGAACAGAGCAAAATATCTTAGTGCAAAGCAGATGCAAAGAGTTCATAAAACTATCTTGTGTAGAGTCATTTATTATGTAGATGTGTAAGAAAACGTATAGAAATCAGGGGTACGAACTGTCGTAGGCATCCGGTGTCCGCTTTGAGAGAAAAAAAAACGGGAAACAAGAGTCTACGTTCGCCTTAGAGAGGTGTCCGCCTTGGAAAGAGTTTTCTTTACAGAGAAATAAGTGTAAAACGGCAGGGGCCAAATTTTTTGTCCACCTTAGACGGATGTCCGCTCAGAGAGAGTTCACCGTATTTTATATTTGATAAACACAAACTGCACGCATCATGTTTGGTTGTTATGAAGCCCTTGGAAATTGTCAGGAATTGCAATATGCTAACAACTATTTATTACTACAATATACTTTGGGTTGGCAAAAGTTGTCCACTGCAGTCTCATTACGAAGTACGATAGTTGTTTTAGTAGTATTATGTAGTATTATCTTCACCTATAGGTGAAGCTGATTAGTAGTTAGGCTTCTATGCTTTGTAACTTTAGAGTTTACTGAATGTAAAACGGCCCATTGGAAACCAGTTACAATGCTGAATGGCCACCGTGTCTAAAGAATTTTAATTGTGGAGCTAAAGAATTAAAGTATTCTTGAAGAGATAAAATCTACTGAGATATTGTATTTTTGTTCAATGAATGCCACCGAGCACTCACTAGTACTAATGTGAACCAAATCTCATTTTGATTGCATATTTCTAATATTTTTAATTGAAGAAAGGATTTATTTGAATATCAATAGACACGTACATGAAGATTCTATCCACCCGACTGGGAACGTGAAAAAGCGTTTACAGTTGACGGTTGCTTGCAAATCGTAGTACAAGAACGTTGATATACTAAGTCACGTAAGGTTGATAACAATAATATAGACAATAACATAAACCTGGACAATAACATAGATAATGGGTGTCAACTTAACATTGACAATTGTAAGCAACGTTAAAAGTTCAGCGTGCGGTGCACTTGATTGCAAAGAGCGGTAACGGACAATGAATAATAGACATAGAGGAGTGTTAGCTATTGAATTTTGATGAAGTTTCCAAACCCTCAAAGTCTACCAACGATGATTCTACTGAATACAACTCGTTCTGTGTTTTTTTTGTGTTTTCTGCACAATGAAGAAGCATTTAGTTCAATCACACTTTAAAGAATTAGTCATTCTCTTTGTTGTTGTCCAGGTTTATATTAGTGTCTAACAGGTTCAACGTAACGTTGATATATCCCAAACGTTTCGTTTGCCTGCTATCAACCTTACGTGACCTAGTGATATGTTGCAAGCAACTGACAACTGGAAACGTTTTTTCACGTTTACAATTGTCAACGTAAAGGCTGCATTCCAGTTACGCGTTTTTGACCCGCACGTACACGCACGTAAAAGA
>JAODVQ020341578.1:0-11777 GCA_025400075.2 Phenganax stokvisi | reverse complement strand
ACTTGTCAAGGAAAACTTGTCAAGGAAAAATTGCCCGTCTGTACGGGGCTTAATATTGCTCTATTGCTCACACAACAAAGGAATACGCTACTTTTCGCTATGATGTTGTTGAAATAGAAGATGCTGTACCGTGGACTTGTCCTTCAAAGCTTCCGTATACTGACTCTTTGTATACTGCTCTTTGTGTAAACGATATCGCCGAAAGGAGTTCGTGTTTATGTTGTTTTCCAGGACCCAGGGGCCTCCACATTTTTCAAGATGGATCTAAAAATTGTCATTGAAAGTAATATTGAAAACTTTTAAGGTTATCTTACGAGCCTTTCGTACAGTTTCGTTGCAAAGGCTGGAAAGAGAGATTTTGCTCTATAGGGGCTGTTTTATCGAATGAGCTCCCTGATGTAGCAAAGAATTATGGTTGATCTATCTGCCAACTTTTCATGTTAATTTTATCTAGATCCTACTCTTACTTTTCGTGTTAAAACCTCGCTGTACATTTTAGATTTATGGTTTTATTATGACATTCAAGGGAAAAAATAACTCTTCCTATTCCTAAGACTGACGAAGGTGGGGACCTCCACAACTTACGGCTGCCTAGGGGCTCTCCATATCTTAATCCGGCCCTCTTGTTCTCTACACTGCGACACCAAACTGTTCTCATTTCTTCAGGGCTCAAGATTCCAGTTTGTATGAAGAACTAAAGCATGGTTACCCAGACCATATTCCTCTTCATTTGGCGCAACTCAAAGTGCTGGATGAGAGCAAGGTATGACGACGGGTGTTTTTGTTGATCGCGTATTCCCAGGGGAAATATTATGTATGTTCTCGCCCTATTGACATTGAAGGGAATGAGAAATATCAGTTATAAAGCCACACTTCTGCTGTCTGTCTTGAAGAAGAAAGGTTGTGCCTTGAAAGTCTGTTCATAAACGAGAAAAAACAAGCAAAGAAATAAACGCACAAGCAAACAAATAAGCAAATAAACGAGGAAACAGGCAAGCAGATAAATAAACAGACACACAGACGGGTAAGCGTACAGACAAACGAACGAACAAGCAAACAAACAGGCAAGTAAGTAGATGGACAACAAGTGGACAACAGTCGATTAAAGTAGCCAACTCAGGAAGTGATATTTGTTGTAAACTTTTCCTAAACTCTTGTTACGTAGGACAGAAACAGCAAACTGGATGATATTATTGTACTTGCTGATGAAATCATTGACAAGGTATATATTGGGTGAAAGGAAATCCATTGACGTGCAGTAAGTGCGAGTCCAAAGAAGACGCAATTTTCAGAGTAGGTATTCATGATTATTGAATGTTTAGATTGACGTTAAAGGATTGCTGGGTTATTATGGTATGAAACGTGATCCAGAACCTGACGCTGTCAGTAAAAGAAAGTAAGTTTTACTTTTCATTTACTTCATTGATGTTATCTGTTGGCTGTGTGTACGAGATTGTCTTAAAGAAAGCTTTGGTTAGCGATTGCAGCGATTCTAGTCTAAACAACTTCATCAATATTTTAGGGAAATGGACAAAATAAAAGCAGCATTAGTGGAGACTTTGATTATAAAGGTATAATTGGTTTTTCAGGGCATGTTATGACAACTGGTCTTGTTATTCAACGGTGCATGTTGCATTGAATAGTAGAAGAAAACAAGCATTTGTGCTGTTTAGACCTTTAAGCCTCGTTCTCATATGTCTCTTGCGTCAGCAACAGTAGGAGACACCGGCGAGAAACGAATCATTTGGCTTTCTACCGACAACACTTAAAGCTGTTCTCATATATTACGGATGTTGTAAGGCCCGGTTTACACTGTCAAAGTTTCTGTGATCAAAGTGGAAATTTGGGATAGGTAAATTCTAAGTTTTCAAGGATTTGCTACTAATATTTAAGGAGACTAATACAGTGTTCAACACTGAACTGCTTCACTCTGCTATTGCTTCCAAACTTTTTAGAACGTAGAATTTCCCTGTGAAAAATTCCTACTTCGATTACAGAAACTTTGATAGTGTAAACCGGCCTTGAAGCTTTCATTGCCGACCCTGTGGGGTTCTAGGACCAATACATCAAAGATTTCTTCTCTAAAAGGTGTTCTTGTTAAAACACATTCTTCGTTTTGTATTTGATTTGTCTTGCTCTGTTTAAATATCAAATGATTGAAACTTTGAAAGGGTGCTAAATCTCTGCTATTCTTTCTCTCTGTTTCATGCTGTAATTGACCAACAAATCTGTATTACTTGGATGCATTTAGGTTGGAAGGCAGACACTAAAACAATCAAAGATGCTAAAAGTATATATTCTATTAGTGTTATATATTTTGTGTTCTCCAGGGAAATGCATTGGCGTCAATTGTTGAAAACCAAGAAGCTGCTGGTCCTGTCATCGGAGGCGATGATCATGATTCTGGTAAGTAGAGCTAGAGCGTATAGCAGCATTTGACATTCAACTATCTGTAAGTGTATACTTTATTGAAACTGTAAAGTACATGCAGTAGCTGATCTGGTCAAGAAACTGATTTTGTTTTGTACTTTACTTTACTATACGACCCGTTGAAGAAAAAGTCAGATTAAACCAATGTGCACTGGCACTGAAATTTTTTTACCCTTCCTCGCTGGTAGCTTGTTGTATGCAAGACTTGATGAATCAACTCGAGTAAATTAACATTATTTATGTTTTAATAGATTTTGACGTGAAAGATGAACAAGGAAAGCTGACGAAAAACGGTTAGTTTCATTCTTCTTTTCTGATAATCATGCGTTGTAGTACGTTGCTATTCCTGTGTCTTCCGTAATCAGAAACAGTATTGTATACTGGTATGAATGGCTGTCATGTATTTAAGAAGTTATTCAATGTCAAAAGTCAACTCAAACTGTCTCCAGTGTTAATGTTGGCTCCGTGTTTGTTTATGTTGTATTTGTATATATTCTCTGCAGAAGTGTTAAAGGAAACGTTTTCGAAACTCTTGATGTGGATTGATATTACAGACCCTAAGGTAATCTTCAGAAAGTTTTACAAGTGTTGTGTACAAGCTAACTACAATGCCTACATTGCCTGATTGAGGGCTAGAGGATGAGAATCTTGAGGCGGCCGTTCACAGGCTTGCAAACGACTTAAAGTATACTCCTTTACTGACCACTCAGTTACCTTTCCTTTACCCACCACGTAATTGGTTTTGAATGTATGTGAAAGTGCACTTATATATTTTAAGGAAAAGAGAGAGAAAACTGAACAGAAACGGAAAAATGACTTAGGTCAAGCTATTAGAGCATATCTTTGATTCTCCATGACGGGCACAAACTATGGGATTGGTTAAGACTGAGGTTATTACTAGGGCGAAGATTAAAGAACAAGAGCAGTATATTCATGACGCCATCTCTTTCCACTGACCATGATTAATTGAATTTATACTTAAGATGCATGTCTATTTATTACTGTAGCATCATGTGGAAAAATGATCATCAACTTATTTAGTCAACCACATTTCTTTTACTCCAGGCATCATCTTTCGTTATTAACTATTATCTCGTGAATAAACATTATGGTCGAGCCTTGAGACATTTGTTGAAAGAAGGAGAGGAAAATGCAATGACCTTGGAACAGTTTGAAAAAGTGATTGAGGTAGGTTACTAGGTTTATAAAAACGGTGGTTTAAAGATGAAATGTACTGACGCATGGCGTACGAGTTTAATTAAATTTAATTCAACCATGACAAAGATACCAGAATGGTATCTTTGGAATGGAAGCTGCATAATTGTGGCATATAAATAGTCTAAACGGTCTTTCGAATTTCTATGTAGTTTTAATCTTGTGACGTATTGGGCCTCGATGTTGAAAACTGTTTCTGAATAAAATATCTCTGGGTCTATTGCGTCGCAATGAAAGTGCGGATGTCTTTGGAATGCATATCTTTGCAATGTTTTAAGCCAGCTTTCAAACCTTTAATAAATTGGCAACTTTTCAAACTTCAAATTGTCATTGCGCAAAAAATGGGCCGTTGCACATCGTCCCGTGTGACCTAACCTTGAGTTAAACCAAACTCAGGCACAAGATCACATTGTCGCATGTTGACTACTCGGCCTCTACCGCAGGCTGTCTTGTTTTGCTTTAAGATTTACTATTTCGTGGTGACTGTGGGCTTGAGATATTACTGAAGTTTTCTCTGTGGTCTGTGTGTTTATTGTATTGTATGTTGTTTGTGTTGTGGCCAACCCTGTAAAATAGATTAAAGCAAAATAAGTTGTACCAAATCGTCGACTTCGCGGAGCCGGCTCATGGGTTCAGTGGAGCAAAGAGCGCTAAATTTGTCAGGTGTTCCGACCTTATGATTAATATTCTTACGGTTTATTTCAGCTACTTGACCTGCTTGGATGGAGTCATTGCAGCACTTACTTCAGAAACATGAAGTTGGTTCGCTATCCTAAGAATTATCAACCATTTTAAACTACATTCGCTAAATACAAGTCTAAATAATCAATTTGAATTTCTTGCATAATTTTGTGGAGTAGAAGCAGTCGCTAATCAAAGCATTTACGCTTTCCACATTTGAATAATAATTCTAATATTTTACACTTCATTTAATATACTGATGCCAAAAATTTCTTGAATAACATGAACATTGAGAAGAATAATTAACATAAAGTATTTGAATAAAGATTTTATACTTTTCTAAATTAACGCAGTAATTGGCTCGCTGTAACATAATTTGTACATATGATGTGTAAATAACACTTGAGCGGTTTGTTATTACTAGAATGTGGTATTATGTTTACGTGTTGCAGTATACTTATCATGTCGGACGTTGTTCACAATTATTAAAAATATTCACTTAATTGCAGCGAAATTAGCGTTTGCAAGTATACTCCTGTGCAAAAATTTCCGCTATTTTTTAAGGAAGTTTTCGGAAACGACGGAAAAGTAGCCACTGCCAATGACTTGACTTACCTTCGTTTTGTTTCGGAAATTCCCTTGCCATTTCCAGAAACTTGGACAGCCTAGAAAACTTTGCTTTGGACATAAACTTTTTCACTTGAGCACGAGCAACAAGCATTTGTGGCAAGAGATTTGGAACAGTAGCCCAGCGTTTGCACATTATGCGTATGATACTTTATGCACAATACAACCATGTAGCCTCTGTGATGTAGCTTTATCATCTTTCAGTTAAAGTCGATAACAAGGAACAGAAAGTGACAAGTTGGGTACAATCAGTTGCTGGTTTAGTTTTTGTAGAATAAATGTTACCCCACGTTCATATTTGAAATTTTTTGAGCCAATGATTTGAATTTTTGAATTGCGTCAATTGAGTTGCGCGGGAAACTTCCTGGGTGCTAGTCCTGGGAAATCTTTGCGCGCGTAAATTTCTGACCAATCAGAGCAGGAGTTGTGACCCCACCGCGAAGCTCAGTTGTCGGGGCTTCCACCAAGAACTGGAGAATCAGAATTTCAGAAATACGAGATAGAACTGCTTTGAATACATAAAAGAAGGCGAGCTTTACTTTATTCTTTATAGATTTCTTTTGTCCTGGTGATATTTAAAGCTGAATGTCTGAAAGTGTTTCAGTAACGATACTTGATCCGTACGTCAGCGAAACTTTAAACAAAGTCAAGAATTTAAAGTACGGTGGCAAACGTTGATGCCAAACAGGACTTACAAATTTTCATTGCTTGTATTCAGCGATCAAGCTTCTAATTCGCCTTGAAGCGTATGCATTTTTTGTAGTCTTCTGATGACTACTTCTGGCAAAAGTTTAACAAGTGTGTGGAATGATGGGGGTGAGTTAAACTGCGTTGTGCTTGTTCTTTGTGGTTGAAATTTCACGTGTAATTTGGTCGAATGGTTTTCATTTCATTGTTCTAATGTCTACGAAGCGAAGGCATTTTACGACAGCACGGCAAGTTGATTTTAGTATTAGCTAGTAATACTTTCTGAAGTACTAGAGGGCATATGTAGTTAGTTTTAGCCATGTAGTTTAGGTAGAGTTTAATTTTAATAAGGTCTCCGTTGATCAATTTGAGGTTTTGTCGTTTTACAGATATTAGCAAGTCCCTGGTAAACGGAGCTGTCGCTTCCCCTAAAGTTATTGGACAGCAAAGTACGGCTCAAAAAAACATCCCAAACGGCCTGAACCCACTGAATTTAGAAAAACATCAGATACAGGTATTTTAATTTTTTATCACCACACATTTCTGCAGTAAGATGGTATCATAAAAACAAGCCTACACTTGTGTCTAGAATAGCTTAGCTAGCATAAATTACAAATATTTTAGTACGTTTGGCAGGGTACTCAAATCTATCTGCATTTGACTAGATTCATTCTCAAAATGTTACCAATTTTTTTTCAGATTTCATCAAAAATTACAAACACACTGCCTAAGACCAGTGTTACTGTAAGACCAAAAGGTATGTGTCTAATTGTTATAAATTGCATGTTAATCAAGGCTGAACTCGTAAACACTTGAAATTGGGGGTCTAAATATTCACCTGCCTTATGGCTTTAGCATTGAGCAGTGCTAGCTTTTGGTTTTTTCTTTTGAAAATGTTCCTTTTTATTTGCATGCTGGCTCACCAAATTACACTGTCCAGAGTTTCCATGACAATTTTACATTCTCAAGGCTACATGCTTTGTTTAGTCTTTGCCATTTGATAAAGCAATCGGCTAAAACCTATCAATAATTTAATCATATAAAAAAGCCGGAAGCAAAGGAAGATGACTATTTTGGGTTTGTATTAATGTCAATGACATATGCAGCAGAAATGCATTATGGTCAAAATTAGGGACTTTGCCAGCTTAGGCTAGAATAAAGCAGTAGTTCAAAATTGTACAATGAGAACGTACCCAAGACTGAACATGAAGTTTCAAGAAGATCAGCTCTTATTTTGGCAATATTTGATACTGCAAATCGCTGTCCGTGCGCATGTAAATGCTAAAATGGGGTAGATAAGAGAAACAGGAGTCCAGTTTGGTTTGAACAAGTCATTGAGTTGGTCTTCTGACATATTCTTAGATGATGTATCGACTAACAAAACACAGACTTTGCTTATTTTATTGAACATTCATGGACGGTCACAATTGATGTGTATGATACAATGAAAACTTAAATTGTGTATAGTATCTGTCACACTGTTTTGGATTGCCAGAAATCACACCAGAAATACTGATGGCAACATAACGTGGCCTATTTGTCACTGCCACTTTTGTTAGTGGAGTCCTATTTGCGTTTATCACCAATTTGGTATCACCGAGACACTGACACTCTTACCAGCTACAGGCCAATACAGGTTTAAAGCAACAAGTTGTTGTATAGCAATGTCCTGTGGTCATTGAAATGGCTTTATAAGCAATGGCAAACACTTGGTGGGGCAGGGGGCTTGAGCCTCCCCAAAAAAAATTTTTAAAGAATGTACATACCAAATAACAAATATTACAGCCATTCGATGTAATTGCCATATTCCATTTTGAATTCTGTGGTCATATTTACACTTGGATTGCACAGTATGTAGGTACATTAATGAAAACAAATTTTGTTACAGTTTTCCCTTACCATACTGCAGTATTCTTTAGAATTTACCTTCGGGCTCCCCCAGTATTTAGTGAAGTGTCCGCCACTGTTTATAAGTGTCTCAAATGATAGCTGAACATGCTTGACAAGTAAAAATGGCTAATGGCATTGAGTTCCACAAGTTCATGCATGGGAAATTGTGCTGTCGTAATCTGCAGTATTTCTTTTTTTCGGAGGGGGGGGGGTTTAAAGCAACAACAAAAAATTTGTGTTTATTTGTGTTTTATCTATAGTCTGCTCATATTTCCTAGTCTCTTGGGCACAATAAAGTTGTTCAACTTACACAACTGTTGTTTTGTTTTAGTTGATTCCGTTGAACAACAATCTACCAGCCTGTCTGTAATTCCTACAAAAATGTCACCCATGATCTTGCCAAAAACAATGGATCCAGCATCACCAATGGTAAACCTCTGACATTGTTGATTTTTCTCTTGGTGGTGACTGTATGCTATTTTCTGCAGTTAAGCCATTGAGTAGAAATGCTCACCAGTGTGCTGTACCAGTTTTGTTATTTTTTTCTTTTGCTTAACACCTGAGGATCTGTGCAAACTATTTTACTTTAATAAGAATAATAAAAATTTATGTATAGTTTTCTAAACATTAAAGACTTTTAAAAAGTTTGCCGATGGAACTGGTTTCATCTTCAGACCTTTTTAACTCACTGCTGTTGTGGTTTGTTGTTGGCGATAAGTTAAAGAGGTCCAAAGGAGGAAACTAGCACTTGTAAGCACCTAACTTTTTAATTGTTTTTATTGTGCAGGGAACCAAGTTTCTGTTTATCTCCCTTGTTGTATGCCAAAGTTACACATGCATTTACATGCATATCTTTTACAATAATTGTACACACTTGTTCCCCTTAATACACATGAAATTGTCTCCCAGTTGTGTATGTGTAGTTCATATTGTTCAGGTGTTAGGAACTCCATCCCCCCGAGGTCCGTTGAATGTAACTACTCCACAACAATATATTGTTGCTTCACCTCATGGAACTTGGTCCAGGTTAGCAAACATCATCCTTTACTAAACAGCCAAGATACACTTAGCTTCCAAACTAGCAATTCAAACAAACAAGATTTTTTGGCAAAACAAGAAAAAGTCACTTCGAAATACAAAATACCCATAATGCATTACTAACATTTGATTACCATGTGGTTTTGCATATTTTGTACGGTATATTTGAACGTTTGTAGTGGTGAAAGTTTATCTGGAAGTCGCAAAAGAAGACTAGACATGGATGAATCACCTGAAAATACTGGGTTAGAAAATATGCTTCTTTCTTATAATAACATTCTTTTGAGATCTTTTAGATCTCTTCTATCTTCAGATATATATTGGTTTCAATTGTTATGGTCTAAGATTGTTTGAAAATTGATAATAGAAAAGTGGATACTCTTAAGAAAATTTACCATATTAAAAGTTTCTTAAAAACATAAGTTTCTGTCCTGCAAAAAGCAGACTGTATGTTCACCTCTTGTTAGGAAAAAACATTGCAGCTGAGTTGAAAATTTTACTCCTTTTTCTTTTAAACAAGAGCGGAACGTGTACTCCGCTAGGCTTGGGAGGGTTGCCAGTTTTTCGGGGTTTCGGTTTTTCTCCTGAAACTGTTTTTTTTCCCCGAAAACGGGTTTTTACTACTTGGAAGAGTGCAATTAATTGTTTCGAAGTTTATTTATATTTTTGACACATTTAATCACAGAATACGCAGTGCAACCAAAAGTAGACACCTATCCCACTGTGTAAAACTTACTCGCGTGCACGTAAGACATGTAGCTATAACATGCGATGTTACATATACACTTCGCACACAAGACATAATGCGTAATTGCGTAATTACATATTAAACGCCTCTACAGTGGCGTTTTGTTGCTTATAATGCAATCATAGCATAGCGTGAATTTTTATATTGATGAAAAACCGGTTTTTATTTTTGTCAAAACTGCCCAAGCTTATACTCTGCTTTTTGTCTGGTATCAGTTTCCATTTCCAGCGCTTTGAAAATGCATTGCCAAGTGGGAAAAACTAAGGTTTTAACGAATGATTGTAATCCTTCCAGGAAAAAACGTGGTAAACGTTTACTGAATGGCCCAAAGACGCCCAATGATAAAGTAGGAAAGGGACTACGACATTTCGCAATGAAAGTTTGTGAAAAAGTGCAACAAAAAGGGACAACGTCTTACAATGAGGTAATTACGTTGCTTGATCAGTCAACCATAAGCATATTTGGTGGTAATATGGTTATCTATTATGTCGTACTTGTGTTTCCTTTTGAATGAGATGGCAGGTAAACTACGGTAAGCGTTCCTCTTTCGGGTAGGCTGTTGCAGTATATGGAAATGTCGGTTTTTTTAAAGTATCGGTTTATCTGGCGATATTTCGATATATCGAAAATATCGAAATAAATTCGATATTTTTGGTATTATAGAATTACCCCAAGTGATTAATGGGTTTTTAATGGTTTTTTAATGGTTTATTTGTAAGCCCGATCAGATTGTAAGCTCACTGAGAGCGCAGCTAAAACCTAAATCAGCAAACATGCTTAAGTATACGTCTAGTCGAAAATTTGTGGACAAAATATAGTAAGAGCCGTAAATTAATGCTGAGACTCAGTAATAACAATTCTTTTGTACGATTACAGCTGCATTTGATGTTCGTTGTGCCGTTTCGTAAAATTTTATTTTCTTACGCATTTTTTAAATAGCGGAAAAAGGATCGAAATATCGATATTATCGATATTTTTTTCGATATATCAATGTCGGTTTTTTTTAAACAATGCAACAGCCTACTTTTGGGTTCCTAAGTTGATTGTAATTTTCCTCACTCCATTTGCAAATTTGAAATACTCATTTGCAAATATACCTTGAGGAAGTTCGCAATATTCCAGAGCCAATCGAAAGTTCCTCACTTCCTGTAATATTCCAGGTTGCTGATGAACTTGTACAAGAGTTCAGTGATCCTGAAAAACATATGAGTCAAGCGGAGCAGGTTGGTCAATGTACCTAAATTCAAGGAAAACATTCACGTATACCGGTCGAAGGAACAACGATTTTTGGCAAAAATTTCTGAACTGTTTGGAATCATAGCATTTTCCTAGTGTTAAGCCTTGGGCAAAGTGTAGGAGACATGGTGCAAACAATAAGGAAACACTTGGGAGACATGAAGTGTTTCTGAATTTGACGGGAAACATTTTTGCTTTCCGGGAGCAAGTTTCATTTCTTCAGCAATATTTCCACTGATGGGCAAACAAGGAAATATTGGAGGAAACATCGTGAATCAGAAATATTTGTGCAACATTGTTTTCTAGTTTGCCCAGGGCTTTAGGTCTTCTGTAAGGCTACGCATATAAGGGCGGAAAATATACTTCCAGTAGCATTGTTTTCTAATGTTTGTTTAACTATAAACTTTTGAGCAAGTACATGCGCGTAGGTATAAAAACACGTAATCTCCTCCCATTCTCCCCGGCCACAGTTACACCCACATTTTTTCCTAGCCCTCTCTAACGCTATAAAATGCATGGAACTGCGCATGATTGGAACCTCATGACCTTCAAATGGCCTTTGTATATTTAGCAGTATGATCAAAAAAACATTCGACGTCGTGTTTACGACGCTCTTAATGTCCTCATGGCGATGAATATAATATCTAAAGAGAAGAAAGAAATTAAGTGGATTGGACTGCCAACGAATTCAGCACAAGAATGCCAACAACTCGAGGTATTATTGTACGGACTATTTTGAACAACTGACCAATTGAACCAGCTTTAATAATCGAAACATACAGCATTTCTTTTCATGCAAAAACGTTGTTTTCATGGACATGCAGAACACCGGTTTTCGTGAAATGATATGAAATTGACAGTTTTTGAAACGAAGAAAACTAAATAAGAAACTTTTTTGCAATTTGCCTTAAATGTTTTTCTTTTGTCTTGCAATTTTCATTGGCAATCTTGGGCTTGAAAAATCCTGTATGACAGAACATCCACGTTAACTATTCTCAATTTTCATTTTGGTTTAAGTGAGGCTCTCTTTTCCCGAATTATTTGCATGATGTTTTGTAGGCAGAGAGAGCTGAAAAACTGGCGCGAATTCAACAGAAAACTGCACAATTGCAAGAGCTAATTTTGCAAGTGAGTATTCAGGCGATTGTCCAATCGTTCAAGTTTTGCTTTTTTTAAGTTCTTTGAAAGTTTGCATGGTGATTAAATACTAAAGTATACAGTTTTT
>JAODVQ020341472.1:0-11779 GCA_025400075.2 Phenganax stokvisi | reverse complement strand
TGAAACCCTGACTGTGGTTTGCTATACACAATGTTCAAGAAATCCCTAGGTGAAAGATTTACTGAACCTATTGATGCACCCGATCTCCCTGAATACCGCCTTGTTGAGATGTATCACAGTAGCACAGACCCTGTAGTAAAGGAGAAAGTATTACATCGTTTCTCAGAAAAATCTAGTCTTAGGATTGTTGTAGCTACTGTTGCCTTTGGCATGGGGGTGGATTGTCCAGACATTAGACAGGTTGTTCATCTGGGTCCCCCGGATGATGTTGAAGCATATATTCAGGAAACAGGTCGAGCTGGTCATGACGGCAAAAAATCTGTGGCAGCCTTGTTGTTAATAAAGGGTGCAAGGAACGTAACGGATGGAACTTTGCATGACTACTGTAAAACACCACCACTTGCAGACGTAATTCCTTATTCAGTAAGTTTCAGGGTTTTAAACCAGGTATTGTGTCATCTTTGGATTGTTGTGATATTTGTAGAAATGGCGTGGGCCAATTGCCCCTGTGGTTAACCTCATTTTCATCTTATTTATTGTAACTTATGCCACTTTAATTTTATTTGACGTAATATAATACATTAGTTAGGTATGTGCGCAATAATCTAATCCCTCAGGTGTTGAGGAGGTTTGGCATGCATGATATTTGTTGGTCGCTGGAAACACTGGTGCTGTCGTCCTGGAATAATCTTGAATACTTCTGAATTTAACAGTTCCTTTGTAAGAAGGCAAATGTCTTTCTCATATGATGTTTTTTTGTGGGAGCCAGATGTTGCAGAAACATAATTGTTGTCGTCAAACCCATTTAGAACAGCATCAATTATCCCCACAATCTTGCTGCATCGGACTATTGCCTCTCCTCGCTTATTGGCACCCAGATTTTCAATGCATGTCTTGCACACTCTGTTGAGGTGCTCTTGATGTAAGTCAAGTGGGTCATTGCGACCTTGTATACCTCTTGTATTCACAAATCTACTCCATATCAGCTGTTCTGCCAATTTTGGTGGCAAACCATAGTTGTGTTGAAAGAGTAATGTAAATGCCTCAATGGTATAATTTTTCCTTCCAGAATGGTGAAATATCGGTAGTAAATACCGCCAGCATTGCAGTACACGATTCCCATCTCCTTCTTTCACTGAATCTCTCATCTCTGCATACAGACAGCCTATGGTTAGGAGGTACTTGCTGTAATCATGCACACCATCTGCAGTACCCACATTCTGGGATTTATTGTATGAAATGCTGATATACTTGGTGGCAATTTGCATTGTAATACTTCTGAATATGCTTTCCCTGACTTCATCAGTCTCCATCCAAAGTAAATCTGGAGTAGTTATAATGTCATTGCTGGGTGTGTTGTCCAAATCGCTCATTTTAAGCATCTCCATAGCAGCTGCAAGAATATGACTAGTGATTAAAAGCTGAAAGAAGTCATCACATGCATTGTAGTTTGTCTTGGGCTTTTTAACAATGTTGGTGTAATTGACCAGGTTCTTTAACTGATACATGGTCCCATGCTCTCTTGCTGATGACACATTGTAGAAATACTACCTAAAATGAACATTAGCAGGCTAGATGCATGTATTGAATAACAGCCTTACATACCTCCAAAAATGTCACCTGCGGATGCCAGTCTTCTATGACTGGAGTTAGTCCTTCAAGACGCCTTGTGGGTGTAGTTGCATTTGACACAGCAGTGATTGCCCTGCGAGCTCTGGCTGCTGTTAGTTGATCCCCTCCAAATAAGGTCTTACACACCATCGCTGTTTCCTCACTTACAGTTTCCCCCAGGCTAGGAATAGTGACCTCTCTTGTATATTCTTTGTAAGGAACATACTTGTGTAATTCTGATAAAATATCAACCATCTCTGATGACTTATTTTCATTTTTGAGTAGTACTCCAAGTGGCACCTAGAACACCAAGTATGACACACTGTGCAATTAGTTACAGCATGTACTTACCACCTGTGACTTGGAACTCATTTGCTTGTAGTATTTATGGCGTATGTGCCATGTAACAGAATCAGAAAACGTGAATGAGAAATACTTCATATATGTAGCCAACACTCGCCCAATAAGAATGGATATATTTTGTATGATAGAAGCATCATTCTCTGGTGAAGGAAGAATTGAAATTGCAATTTTTTCTGGTGAATTGAAGCAAGTGGGTAGTAGATGGGATGAGAGATGAGACAGATCAATCCTGTCAAGCACAGCATAGCTGTTGAAGAAATGCACACTCTGGTTACAATGGTGTTGCGATCGCATGTATCGAGGGTTGATGGAGAAGTCAATATTATCCCCAACCAGTTTATACCCATGTACTCCACTGGTATTACTGTCTGCAACAAACAAATTACACACTAACATACCATGGTACATATGTATGCTCACTAATATATACCTCCTTCAACTATGTCTATCTCCATTGCCTCTCCAGTATTTTGCCCAGGTGTCAGTGATTTTAACTCATTATCACCTGCAAAACACCTTTTGACAATAGTGTCTCATATACCATACTATTCATACATGGTGCATCTTTGCTAAGGTCTGTAACAGTAGATGATGAGTGACTTGTCTCACATTCAGAAAGAATAGGGGAGTATGCAGGTGCTGCAATTGATGTTGATGTTGATGACGAAGACAATAACAAATCAATATCCTCGTAGGTTTGAGCAACCGAGATCTGATGAGATACACATGCCTCATGCATCTATAGCAAATATAATAATATATGCTTGCTCTGATTCAAAGCCATTACATACCTGACTCTTTTCCTCCATAGATCCAAGCATTTCCTCTCTCCATCTATATACTTCGTCATCATGATTTCTCCCCAACTTCTCAATAATTCCTGTGGTTACTTGATGTGACATACAAACATTCAAAGTTTGTAATCATTGAAATATCTGCATATTAAATTTGCATATTATAATGATACAACTATGCAGCTGTGTCAGACCTGTTTTCAGCATGACCAGCATAGAGAATTATGGAAACCATTCTCTGAACCAGAGCCATCTTTGAGTTTCGCAACTTGAACATTAAAGAAGCACACATCCCGATAACAGCAATTCGATTCCGATGTACTGCCTTCGTCCTTGTACAGGCATTCAAGAATGACAGCAACAAAGGGGCCGTAACCTATGAAACACTGATTTACTACATTAATTTACAAAATCTTCACTGCATACTTCCATTTCCTCAATAAGTTTTCCCCAAGTAAAAGCCTCTAAGCTCCCCCTTGATGACTGCCACAGCAGAGAATTTCTTTCATCAGAGCACATTGCTGATATTTCTGAGTGAATTTCAGCCTCGACTTTTTTTAGAAGATATTTTCTGGTGGTGTTATCCTTCAAGCACTCTGTGGCAACAACCTGCTTACTCCCCCGAGCAACAGCTTTGCCAACCTTACGACAACTTGTAGTCAAGACATAATTTTTTGGACACTTCGGATAGTTGATATGAACCTAAATATAGACATGTAATATGTAGTTGTATTCTCTAATTTTATACCTGAACATCTGGTGATGACCCTTGATGGGAACAACTTGCTACTGCTATGCGTTTGGGTGGTGGTGGGGTATCATGTGTCGTTGATGTAGGAATGTGGAAACCAAACTTCTCCTTTGCGCGATAAGCTTTATCCTTGAGTGACTTCAGCATATCAGCACACCGCTTATATGAAGTGAAACACTTCCTGCACATTTTCCCATTCTTTGACACGACTCTCTCGCAGCTCTCCGGTGGAACTCTCAAGATACATTTAAACATGTACATCCAAACAGGCAAAACCTCTTCACTATTCTTGAGTACTCTGTTATTTTTGCAGCCTTCCACCAAGATTTCGCAAGCAAGGCAGATGGAAGCAATGTTGTTTTAGTGTACGTTACGGTATGAATATTTTTACTATACAGCGACCTTTCAAATCCCGCTTGCGCTAATTGCATATCGTGCGCGCGTCGAACGGATATGTTGCATAACTGATTACATTCCGCTAGAACAACTCAATGTATTAAGACAGACCAGACCCTCTCCCGATTGAGATTATTGATTGAATAATGTAATTTAAGATAGCGCATGCGGCTATAAACTGGAAATGACGTAACCATCTTGAACTGTACATGAAGAATCTACCCAAAACTGTGCGGAGTTGAGGAGTTGAAGAGTTCAGTAGTGCTTTCACGCGTGGTGTCTGCTGCTGACTTTGCACTGAAGAGAGGGCGGGGCAGGTTAATATGAAATGTATTACATCTTCAGGTCCGTGTTCACACATCCTACAAGTGGGGTCTCCATTTCCGTCCTTGAATCTACATAATTCTGTTTGTAATCCATGGCAATTTGCGGAGCCGGACATTGTTGAAGATGGAGATCTGAGGGAAACCTCAGGTTACTATGAGATGTGGTAGGGTTTTACCGGGTAATATATCAGTTATAAGAGCAAGGGGGGTGTTTCTGCACTCACTATAGAAGTCTGTTTGTTGTGATGCAAAAAGTATGTCATTTTTCCATCCCCTGTGGCTCCATTGACCTGATATTATCGAGCATATAGGTGGAAGACCTAATTCCATCAGATTGTTCTTGATTGTTCGCAGCAAACCAGTTGGTGGAGGGTTCCTGATTTGATAATCAAGCAGCTTGTATGGAAGGGAGTCAGCTGGGAGTTCCGAAAAGGAGTGGATGAAGTTTAGCTGTCTCTGAATAATTAAAGATCTGCTGTGTCTAGGATTCCCAACATAATATGTAGAACTTTGGAGTTACATCTGACAGGCATACCCAGAACTGTTTTCTGTGAAGTCGTTCTGTCTTAGTGTGTTCTGACTTAGACATATTCCATGTTTCCGCACTGAAGAGAAGGATAGGGAGGCAGATAGATCGATATAATCTAAGGATGGTGGTGGGATGCAGTCCATCAAACCGAGCCCCAATGGCATTTAATTAGAAGTAAGTGCTCCTCCCAGGACTGCACCTTTCTGTGGTCCGGAGGGAGGTGGATGGGAAGACTGATCGTAATACTCCGAGGTGATGATAGGAATCCTTCTCTGGAATTGTTTCCCCACATACTGTCCAGCTACGTTTTGATCTCTGAGATTCTCTTGTTGGTCTGGATTCGCCTATCACTAGGACAGCTGATTTACTAACATTTAGGGTATACCTCCAGATAACAGCATAGTTAGTGACTATGTCAAGCATCTTTTGTAGATCTATAGGTGACTCTGTTATTAGGGCGAGATCGTCTGCATACATTGGGGATCCGCAAAATATGTCATCCACCTTTGCCCCAAAACCTGATGATCAATTCGTCAACAAATATGATATACAGGTATGGGGATAGGACAGAGCCTTGTCTCACTCCTTGAAGGAGTTTAAAGGGTCTTTAAATTGAGAATTTAGCAGCTGTTGATTTATTGTACCAATTCTTAATCAGAGTCCAGATGTACTTAAGAAAATTGAATTGAATTAGCTTCAGTAGTAGGCCATTGTGCCAAACAGTGTCATAAGCTTTCCTCACGTCTAAGAATGCAGCATAGACCTTCTTTTTCCGAGTCTGAAGATGCCTAACAGTTTTTTGCCAAATAAATGTAGTGTGTAGACAGCTTCTCTTTTGGCGGAAACCTCCCTGCAAAGGGTTTATGGAGACCAAGTGAGATGAGAGCTGGGATAGAAGGATTTTCTCAAAAAGTTTGCTAATTGCTGGCAGTAATGATTTACCTCTGTACTTGGTTGGGTCAGAAGGGTCAGCGATTTTTCCTTTCGGTATTGGAGTTATGAGTCCATGAAGGCAAATTTTGGGATGTATCCAGACAAAAGAATTGTATTGAAGATAGCGAGCAGAATTGTTATGAGTTGAAGTGGAGCGTACTTTAGTGTTCATTTGAGAGATGATCAGGCCCTGGTGCTTTTCTATTTGGTAAAGTTGAGATGGCAGCCTCTAACTCTTCAGAGGAGACCAAAACCAGTATGTGTTCTTGAAGAGTTGGTAACTTCTGTGTTATTTCTTGCATTATAGTATCTTCTGATTGACTTTGTGAAGGGGTGGACAGGTTTTCGAAGTATCGAGCCCAACCCTCTAAAACTCGTACGAGTTTCTGTCTACTACTATCTTATTTGTCATTGATGAATGGGCCTGTGGGGAGGTGTAGTCTTGTATAGTTCTGCAAAATTTTTGAGGGTCACTTTCCATGTCTAGGGATCTATACAGTATTTCAGCAGATGGTTTTTTTGTAGTCTCACTTTGGATCTAAAAAACTTCTTTGCATCTTTATATTGTCTTCTGGCAGGATGGTTTGTATCGCGGGGTCTCCCTACTTCCCTACTTACACCCATCTGAGATAAGCCTGTTTGCTTTTTTGCTTGCAGACTTTAACATGCTACTCCAGCCAGGATGTTTGGCTTTCTTGAAGCCTTTGAGGGAATATTTTGAAATATTTAGCAATATCTTTGTGAGGGACGAAATAATTATCACGATCAATGAGAGTGTGGTTCAAAGCAAGCACTTCTTGAGGTGGAAGGGAAGTAGCTAAATCAGTTAAAAGAGGGATGAGTGGAGTGGTATACTTCTCTTGGATGGTTTCAGCTGATGACCTGGACCAGTTCCGTTGTATAAATTTAGGTCTTGAGAGCCTTATACTGTCACTGTCATTTAAATGATTTTGTGTATGCGAAGTTGTCTGAGATGTAAAGGAGGCCAAGATTGGCAGATGTTCTGACATATTTAAGTGGTGGTCAGAGAGTGGAGTTGAATGATTTACTTTGTTAAGAAGATTGTTAGAACATATAATGTGATCAATTGTAGAGAGGGTTCCATGTGCTTCACTCTCATATGTATGAGATAAATAATTGCATCCTTTATGAAGGTGGGTAGACGTAAAATTCCATTTCTCAATAATGGTCTAAATGTCTTCCTTGTTCATTTTAAAGTGTTGAGGCTAAGGGGCCTCCAATAGTACCCAGATCTGCATTAAAATCCCCAAGTATAATTACATCTTGCTTATTGAACACGGATTCTAGCTCTGCATCAAGATGATCTAATGCTTCTTTGAAGGGGTAGGTACTACTAGAGCGACAAGGAAGGTATACTGAAATAATATATAGTTCAGAAGGTGGGAGATGGATTTTGAGGCCAATGATCTGATGTGGAATATGGTAGAATGATGGCTTATGGAGGGTTTTAGTCTGGTGTTCCAGCCAATTGCAACACCTCCATGACCTCTTAAAATACGTGGTCTACAGAAGTTTGGGTCAGTGGACAAACAATTTTAAACTCGTAATCTAGGTGCAGGTTGTGAAGTAAATTGGTATTGTAATTGTGAAGCCATAATTCTGAAAGAGCAACAATATCTGGTGAGTGTTCATCAATTAAATGTAATAGATATTGCTTGTTAGATTGAAACCCACAGAGGTTGAAACAGCATATTTTCAGATCTACATCTTTCTGGCTTTCTTCCATTGCAATTTGTGGTCTAGGGGATTCATTGGTGATCGTATTGTGAGCAATTTGATGGCATATCTTGCAGTTTTTGGGGTGATTGGTGTCCAAAGATATCAGGAGAGGCTCTAACATTTATAAGATTTGAGTTTACTTGCAAGTAAGGTGCTTTTTGATTTATGATTAAATCTGGATCTTGAGTGCTCTGGTTTAGATTAGTTGAATTAGGATTTTTTTGTGCATATGAATGGGAAGAGTTTATTGAGAGGAGAGTGTCACCCGCGAGTGTGACTCTGGTTGTTCCTGTTGAGGACCACGGCCTAAAGCAGAGTTTGGCGAAGATTCTTGTGTCGTATATTCATCATCTGAGGAGATTGGAGAATAGAGTTTTGAGTTAACCAATGTGTTAGATGGTATATGATTAGACGAGGTTAATGCCAACTCAGCATTTAATTCTAATGGATGAGTTGGAGAGGAACAGGTCAACCTAGGTAGAGACGGAGCTGGCAAGAGTGGAGGTGGTTCTGTTGTTGTAGCAGTGACAGAGGTTAGAGTTAAGTTGGTGCTATTTTTTTAAGATCCTTCTGGCTGCGTACATAAGAGGAGTGCAGTTGAAGAGGCAGCAGCGGGAAAAATAGTCGTAATTATGGCTGAGGAGGTGGTTGTTATTCTTGTTGTAGACGCTAATGATTGTGGTACACTACTGCATGGGGTTGATGTTTTAGTTTCCTCTAAATGTGTACACTGAGAAACTGTAGGGGGTGTAACAGAGGAAGGTCATGAGTATCTGATTTAGAGGAGACTGGGGTTTAGTTGTATACTCCCTACTGTGGAAGATGCAGTCTCCCCTGGTTGGATAACCAAGGACACAGTTTGAATAGTAGCAGAGGGAGAGGTTAGATTTCCAGATGCAATGGGGTCTGAAAAGGCTGGTTCCATTCTTGTTGTCGACACTGAAGGTAGGGGTATACCACTGTGTAACATTGCTGCTCCGGTTTCCTCCACAGAATGTCAGCTACAACATCTCTAAACCATTCTCTTCTAGAGAGCTACCGAGTCTTGGCAGATGCCACAAACGATTGAGCACACTGAGGTAGAGTAGATGGTGTAGTGGAAAAAAGATCAGGGGAATAAAGTTCTGTAGAGCTTGATTTTGTACACCTTGCTGTAGATGATATGGGCCCTTCTGGTCTCATGCTATCCAGAGACTGTTTCTGGTGTAGCAGGGAAGAGATCAGATGTAACTGCTAGAGAAGATCTGGAAGAGATGGATTGCCTTCTCACTGTCAACTCTGAGAGTTGGTGCAGGGTGTCCAACATAACCTGGGAAGTGCAGGATGGTTGGGAGTGCTGGTGCTGGGTGGTCTGTTGTCTGCGCCGAGGGCGATTGGATAGTGATTCTATTAACTTCCATGAGGACCTATCTTCCAATACATGCCATGCCCTGGTTATCCTCTGCAACACTTCTTCGGGAGCATAACTGTGTACCACCAAGACAGGCGGTTTTCACCTCGACGTATTGAAAACTTGATATTGACTACATTCCCAAAAGTTCTAGGCAATAAGGAGCAAACTGCTTTATGCACTACTTTTGATGAACAGCTTCTCGTAGTTCCCCAAATAATTCTAAATGAATTTGTACTCGAGACTCTATGAGAATGCCCTGAGGTGTCTGATTGTGGTCTTGAGACGTTTGTTTCAATATGACGTATTGGAAGATTTACTTGTTGATTGTACCGCGGTAATGCTGTTCCTCTGTCACGCTCTTGATTTGAGTTTGGAGGTTGAGTGACTGGAACCAAGGGGCGATCATTTGTGGCATCTGCCAAGACTCGGCAGCTCTCTAGAAGAGAATGGTTTAGAGATGTTGTAGCTGAGATTCTATGGAGCATAACCGACATTGACTCAATCAGACCTTTCATGTGAGATATTTCATCCTTCATGGAGAGTAACCTTGCATTATTCAGTCGTGGGGTAAGTCAAAGTCGTCCCATGATTAGCTCGTGGGGTAAGTCACTTAAAATCGTCCCATGAGTGAATCAGGGCAATTATACTATTTTTACGCGTTTAGTCCGTACGACCGTGCGCCCGTCTTCACATAACATATTATATATATGTATAGACTAGTCTCGTTAACCAGACCCCCACGCGAGGTAGTCTGACGTAGCCACACCCTCTCTATCTGGGAGAGGGTGCGGCTACGCCAGACTACACGCAAGGAGGGAGGGTCTGGTTAACGAGACTATATATACTACCGTATTTCCTCGATTAGTTCGCGCCCTTCGAATATACCGCGCCCCTGAATAGACCGCGCAGGCTGCGTATACGAAGTAATATAGCGCGCTCTCGAATTGAGCGCGCAGCATAATTAACTCAAAAGGTTCAAAGTTAGAACATATAATACGCGGGGGACCGCTGCACCACGTGTGCAGTGGTCATTTAGTAATGTACAGACGATTGTAGGCGCTACTAACAGCAAAGTCGGGTCTCAGAGATGACCGTATCAGTTCACCGCTCGCATTTCAGAGAGCTTTCTTCTCCGCGTTCTGAATCCTGACTGTGGAAATGGGCGGCAGTTCTGCACTAAAAAGGATAGACAATGTATGCTCAGTGACTATATACGCATGTATTGTGCTAACGGTATTAAACCGCGCCCTCGAATACAGCGCGCCCTTGAATTGACCGCGCAACATCGCAGGGGTGAAATTAATAGACCGCGCGCGAACTAATCGAGGAAACACTGTATATATTATATATATACAGACAACAGCTGCCGTACGCTTCACTAGGTTGGGCTTGCTTCCGCTCGCCAAATGATAACATGTGCTATACTCGAGTCCATCTACTCCAGTCCATCTGTCTTGAAAGAAGTATATACATAGCCTGGAAGAATAAGGAAGAAAAAAATTTCGCGCTACGCGCGCGCGGACTGGAGGGGCATGGTTCCACACACCCACTTGGATTCTTGTTGGGTGTGGCCATCCCTCGTGGTGCCGTCGATCAGTGCCCGGAGGGAGGTGTGTATAGAAAACGAGCTAATACCGTTGGATAGTGTTACAACCCAATAGACCCTCAGTCGACAGTGACACGCAAAGGAGGGAAGATGGATTCACCACCTGGTAAATGGGATACCCGTATTATGTTACATTATTTAGCTCCCGCTCTTATGTTAAGCTACATGAGTTCAAATGTAACAAGTAGATTAAAAAGTTCCTTGAATTGAATAATTTCCAGTAAGGGGATGGTGTAAAAGGACGAAGACTAGATAGGGATGGATTTCAGCATGTCGTTGTCCTATATTGTCACACTGTCAATATTAGCTAATGTCAGTAAACTGGTATGAAAATATAGGACTTATGTAATGGCATGCTGAAATTCATTCCTCTCTTGTCTCCATTCTTTTTACACCATCCCTATATTGTAAATTATTCAATTCAAGGACTTTTAAACTTTTTGTTTACTAACATATCACTACGAATTAGATTTATATATGATAGGTTTACTACATACTAGGTTTCTATAGTTTCGGAGGATGTTTTATTTGCAAACAAAATTGTTTACAAACATTTTGCCACAACAAAGTTCATTCACATTTTAAACACTATACGTACTGAATTTCGTAAATATTGGGTTTTTATGGTTTTTGGAGATTTTTTGGTTTACTTGTAAACATTTGTTTACAAACATCTTACTGTGACGAGGTTCTATTATATTCTGGATGAAACTACACCTACATGCAAAATTTGAGCTTGATATCTTGTTTATATTTTGAGTTATCGTGGCTAAAGAAGAACAAGAGAACAAGAACATGAACAATTCCACCTATAATAGCCCCATACATTAGCCCCATGGTAAACCGCGCCATCCCTGTTATACAAAGCACTATCGTGCTTTGTGATAGATGTAAGCGTATGCAGCTAGGTGCATTTTGATAGTAGGCCTGTGAAACCCCTTACCTAATGCAAGCAATGTTGATGCAATATATATAAAATTTTCTGGGTTTGTATACTTCATGCTAGAGATAGGTGTAATTATATTGTTCTATTGTAAAATAAACCTTTTCGTGATTAACGTCATTGACATTAAGGGGCTTGAGATTAGATGGCAGCCAGCCAGCCAGCTGGCCGCTAGGCAAATATAAACCTAGAGAAGACCAGCAGCTACACGTTAGCACTGACGCTGGCTTGTTTCTACAGCAATTGATTGTGCTCTTTCTTGTGACATAGCTAGTAAAGCTAAAATTGTAGCTAGGTATTGGTTGATTTGTAAACAACCTTGTTTCCAAATATACAACATTTAACAAATCCTCCGAAACTATATGAACTTATGCTTATAAAATTTAGTGTGTAA
>JAODVQ020341367.1:0-11780 GCA_025400075.2 Phenganax stokvisi | reverse complement strand
GGCAAATTGATACTTGCCACCCAGGTTTAAAAAAACATCCCAGAGCCGACGCCTTAGGACACGCATCGAAACTTCCACCAGTGCGTGGTACGTCAGGCTGTCCAGTCCATTTTCAAAAAAATAATATAATTGACTGACCATGTAATCACGACTATACGAACCAAACTCATGGTAATCTAAATAATTAAACCATCCCATGTAGCTCCCTGCGCCAACACCTCCAATGGCATGCATACCAAAGCGTTCATTTTCATAGACTGGGAGGGTAAGGTAGAGGGTTAGGTCTAGGGGAAGGACGTGGATTTGACGACTATTGATAATAATCCCCTTATAGATAGACGTACCATAACTGATCGTATTCACCCATGCCAAGTAGCCACTCTGCCCCCCCACGCCAAAGTAACGCGAAAACATGTAACGCATATCCACCGTTACGCCATACGCATACCCAACCACAGGGATATTATGAATGCTAGTACTATTTTTGAAGCCTTGTTCATCGACATTAAAGTTGGCAACATCTTCAGTCAAATCGCCATTAAACAAGTTGGCGTATCGCTCTACAAACGCATTGGCGTTTTTTGACAAGTGAAGGTTATCATTCTCAATGAGGGCTCCTTGCAGGTAGATATACAAACGATTCCATGGGTACGGACCTACAGGAGATTTAGGGGCGTCTTTTGCAGGAGTTGCGGCTTTAGTTTTTTTAGGGGGCAACTGATCGAAGGGGATGAGTGTTGGCGGCTTTTGGAAAGAAGGCTCTTGAGGTGGTGTTTCTTGAGCAGAGACGATTGTGACGCGCATGCCCATCCACAACAGATAAATCATTACGTAAGCTCTCATGTGTCTAAGAAAAAAAGAAAGCACTGCACAAGCTTCTTTCCGCCCCCTCTTATAGTTAACGTCATAAATAAGCCATTTGATGAATACATTCTCAAGTCCCATAGCGTTCTAAAACGCAAAGCCAAGCGCCGCTTGCAAAAGCCCAGCTTGTATCGATGGCATAAACGCCGTTCGGGGGTAGGCGTCTAGGTCAAAGACAAATGGGCGACTCCACCAATTCAACTGATAGCGCCCCCCCAAGCTGAAGACCAGATGATAGGCAGGCTGCTTCCAAAGCACCGTAAACCATTCTAAATGCAGGGCGCTATACGGATAATCAAAACTAGAGTTCACATGAACGTCATAAGACTCTACCAGACTTTCGTCCGAAGACACTTGACGATAATGCATCCCTATAAGACAAAGGCCAGTCTTAACGCTTAAGAGAAACCCATGATCCCATCCAGGTACGATCAAGCGTAATGAACCCCCGCCTTCTATCATCGAAACCCGCATGCGATACGAATAGGTGGCTTGATTTAGAAAGCGATCCGAATATAGTAAGACCGTTCCCGCAGCCCATGGCCCCTGCTGAAACGCCACGTGAAGGCCGCCATACCGCTTCAGATAGCGCACTTCTATGCCCCAGACGGCACCTAGGGATTCTTGCAGTTGCGACTGGGGCGTCACCTTAAAGTGGGAAGCCGATTGTTTGAGCGGTGCATTAATTTGCGTAGCGGTGGTCTTAGCATACAGACGTGCTGTCTCCAGTAAGCGCTCCCTTTGATCGGAGAAAACAAGGTTATAATGAAAAAGCACATGCCAAGGCTTTTGGGCATGCGATAAGGGTAGATCTGCTTGGGCTTCCAAGGTTCCTAAGCGCATGATCTGAAGGAAGAGTCCCCCTAAGAATCCCTTAAAAATAAACCTGTTTTTTCTGAACACAACTATATTATACCTTAGATACGGCCTTTTACATCGCAAGACCTTCCAAAAAAGATAGGCTTCTCTTTTAGTACCATGCCATGAAAAGCACTTATTTGTATTTTATAACGATTGTTCTAGTATCCATCGTTTTCACCAATGCCCTTAGTGTATGTCATTCGGTATGGGTCTTGGATTTAGCATTGAAAATCAGCCATTTTATCATTCCATCTGTAGCAGGTTTGATTTTTGGCATGCTCTTGACCATGGCCCACTTCTTAACGCGTAAGGTACAGCGCATGAACCAAGAAATGAATCTCTTCACAGGTATGATCGTTCATGACCTCAAGACCTCAGCCGCCAATATCCATAGCCTAACCCACATGATACAAAAGCGCAAAACCATCAACGCTAAACACGAATTCATTCAGCACATTCGTTCCATCGCCGAAGACCTCCTAGGAACGATACAAGAGATCTTGATACTAGTCGAACGCCAAGATGCCCAATCCAACAAGATAGAACTCATACAAGATAACCCATCCCGCGACATTCACGCGTGTATTGACACGTTTGAAAAAAGCGTGAAGATGAAAAATCTCTTTATTGCTCGGGACGTGCCTTACCGCTTGCCATCGGTTCATTATAACGGCAAGTTGCTGAAGCGCGTCTTACACAATCTCATCGGTAATGCTATCAAGTATTCCGTCGACCATGGACGCATTATTATCTCGGCAAAGCCGAATCATGAAGCATCTTGGCTTCAAGTGACTGTGCAGGACACGGGGCAGGGGCTTATGGAAAAGGAAGTAAAAAAGGCGTTTAACAAATTTCAAACGTTAGGTTCGGTGCCTCGGGGCGGTGAATCATCCACAGGTTTAGGTCTATGGATGGTCAAAAAATTCATCGAAGAAATGGGAGGACAAGTCTATTTGTCATCACAGGGGCTTCAAAAAGGCTGCACGGTACGCTTCACCTTACCTTTGGTGTCGGAGGCTTTGGGCTCGGGGCAAAGCACCAAAATAAAGACGCAGCCTAAAAATAGGCATCCGTCTTATAATCGCCATCCTTAGGCGACTGTAACGCCTTACAAGGGCCTAGGATTTCCCTTAGATATATGGCCTGCTTCCATGAAACATGTCCCTTATAACCGCCCATAAGACGAACGCTCTGCGTCGAAGATGAACGCGAAGGTGGTAACCTCACATGAGACGACGCCCCGACGGATACGTCCTTCTTTGACATGGAGCTGGAAGGTGTCTTTGGTATCTTTTGGGAAGACAGGGGCTTTGTCTCGGCTGCATGTGGATGGGGCGCTTTAGGAGAAATATCCTTGAAAACCACTTCGATGCCTGAAGACGGTTGAAGGTCGGGGGAGGCATCCCAAGCCGGCGAATCCGTGAAGAGAGCAGGTTCGTTATCGTTATCAAGCGAATCGTCGCTACGGAGGCGTTCGCGTTTATGGGTGATATTCTTGTAAATTTGATAGATCGCGGCTAGGACAATCGTTATAAGAAAAAATAAGATCTGACCGTCGATTTCAAAGGGCATAGCTTTTAAACGGTCTCCGGATCATGTTGACACCTGCCTTATGGGGTCTTACGACGTATGGTCATCGCCTTCTTGGTGATGGGAAGGGGACGTCTTCTGGGACGTTTCTCCCGCTATCGAATCCCGCATATGCGTGTCGGCTTTGATATTACTGAGGCGGTAATAGTCCATAATGCCCAGGTTACCTTTTTTGAAGGCTTCGGCGATTGCGATGGGAATGCGGGCTTCGGACTCGACGACTAGGGCTTGCATTTCTTGTACACGGGCGCGCATTTCCTGTTCGGTAGCGATGGCCATGGCTTTTTTTTCTTCGGCTTTGGCTTGCGCAATGCGCTTATCGGCTTCGGCTTGATCGGTCTGTAAGACCGCTCCGATATTCTTACCTACATCCACGTCTGCAATATCGATCGACAAGATCTCAAAGGCCGTTCCCGAGTCCAAACCCTTGCGTAAGACCGTCTTGGAAATACTATCGGGATTTTCTAAGACTTCCTTGTGCGTCGATGAGGACCCTATCGTAGACACAATGCCTTCACCCACGCGAGCAATGATCGTCTCTTCGCCTGCGCCACCCACTAACTGATCCAAGTTCGTTCGCACCGTGATGCGTGCTAAGGCAATGACCTGAATGCCGTCCTTCGCCACAGCAGCCACCTTTGGAGTCTCAATAATCTTAGGCACCACCGACGTGTGAATTGCTTCCAAGATTTTTCTTCCTGCTAGATCGATCGAACGCGCCCTTGCGGCCGTTAGATTTAGTTTGGCACGATTAGCCGAAATCAAGGCTACAACCAAGTTTTGTAAACGCTCTCCAACAGTAGATTCTTTGGTTCCAATGGACAGATAATGCGATTCTAAGTCATTCAAATCGATGTCTTCCAAATTGGCCTTTCGGGCTGAAATGTAAGGACGTACCACATAATGCGGATGCATCCCCCGTAAGCGCATCCCTACCAATCGAAAAATACTCACGTGCGCTCCCGAAAAAAAGGCTTCCACCCATAAACCTATGGGTACCACGTAAAAAAACAAAAATAAACCTACTATCGCCAGCAGGCTGATACTGATGAGTAAAAATAATGACATTTTTTTTATTCCTTCCTTAAGTCATGATATGATTTTTTGTGAAGACAATCGTACCATATGTTTTATGATCTGTAAAGACTTATTAAAATGAATTTTTTTAAGGTTACAAGCAGGTTTCCATTTTGGAGTTTTTGGGGGGCTTTAGTCAGTGTCTGTTTGCTGCAGTGTTCCATTACCGACACACCCGTCTACCCCACTCCCGATCCCTTCAAAGTGCAGCGCACTCAACAATCACTGGACATTTATACACTACGCCTCTATAATGATACCGGTATCAGCTCCCAAGACGGTATCACGACCGACCCCCGCATTGTGATGCGCGTCACACGCGGCACGCGGATTCAATACTTCTTAGACACAGGAGAACTCCAAACCTTAGGGGTGGGTACGGGAAGCGATCAAATTTTCACGATAGATCTGCCTTATGAAATTCCGACAATCATCACTGTCGTTGTCAGCGGCTTAGACGCCGAACCCGTCAGTAACTCGCTCTTAGTGGAGTTTCAATACATTACTCCTATTAGCGACATGTTTCCTGCCATTATTACATCCGATCTAAGGGAAACGACCGTGCAGGATCCGCACACAGTGGTCTTTGATAGACAAGGGCATATGTACATAAGTGACCCTCAAAATCATCGCATTCAAGTCTATGAAGCCGATACCAAAGCCTACGTCGCCACACTAGGAACGCCAGGAACGCCAGGAAGCGACTCCCATGAATTTCATACGCCAAAAGGAATGTACATGACCCCCCAGGGCTTACTCTACATCGCCGATCAAGGAAATAACCGCATTCAAATCTACAATACCAATCGACACTTCATCTCTTCCATCACCAATAGCACCCTAATAGCTCCCTGTATGATCGCGGTTCTTGAGGTATCAGAACATGTCTATACCATGTTTATTGTGCAGCAGTCTCCAGATCCAAATGTTGATTCGTTTATAGTGGGTCGAAAAAACGGCCTACAAGCGCTCTCCCTGCAGTTTGACACGCCGCAATCCATAACGCCCGTAGCAGACATCGCCTTAGCCTCTAGTCATCTCTTTTTTGGCCACAGCAACTCGATTAATAGAGTATCTCTTGAGGATCTTTCTATCAATCAAGGCGATCAAATCACCCTCATAGACATCACCAAAAACCCTCTAGTCGACACCAACCAAAGTGAATTTACAGGTCTACATTACCATGCGCCTACAAAGCGACTATACATTACAGATCGATACCATCAGCGCATCTACGTTTTGGCTTACGAAGACAATACCGATGCGACAAGCTACGATAATGTGGTGACCATTTCTCCCAGCGTACTCCCTAATATAGGAGATATCTCCGATGTCTTAGTCAGCCCTGTGAGTGAAATTCTCATGCTGGCCAATACGGCTGTAGAAACCAATATAGCCTTTGGATACCATTACTTAGGGGACGCCTCTGAACTCATCCTTGGTACGGCCTCCCTAGATAACGTCACGTTGGATAATATCCAGTTGTACCATGATACGGGTAACGACAGTAACGACAGTATCACAACGGACGATCGGGTCATCATTACATTGCCACCCGAAGCCGTTGGCGCCACGATTTATTACAAGCATCCGGATAGTATTGCAGATCTAGCGATAGCCTCTATAGAAAGTAACCTGACCGTTCTCACCACCAATGCCTCTAGGTCAAACGTCTATTCCTTAGGGCTACCCTATATAGGCACCTTAAACAGATACATCACGTACAACGTTACCACAGTTCCTTTCGTATTTGAACTAAACAACCGTCGTATCCGACTGAACAAGATCATTCAACATAAATTTATGGTATTAGAGCGTTCCTTCAAGGTGGAAGACGATCCCGATGTTTCCGCTATAGAAGGCAGAACGTATCCGATGCGTCTAGCCTTTTCATCCGATCAACAAAGACTGTACATATTAGACGGCTTTCACCATATGTGTCTTGAGGTACCCGATACCTCTGCAGACATTACACGCATCGGAGAAGCAGAGGTCATCTATGGCATAGATGGGCCGGGTACGGGCAGCAATCAATTTAATAATCCCGAAGGTATCGCTATAGATAGCAATGACATGCTCTATATTGCCGATACGCAAAACCATCGTGTTCTAGTCTTTGATCTGCTTCAAGATGAAACGCGTCAATTGGGCATTACCCTATTAGCCTCCAATAATAATGATACCTTCAATGAGCCTGCGGGAGTTGCAGTGGACTCTCAGGGTCTTCTTTATGTGGTTGATAGAGCCAATCATCGTATCCAAATATACACGTCCAACCTTCAATATGAAGGCACGCTAGGCACCACCAGTGTTGCCAGTAATGATAACAGTCACTTTAACCTCCCAAACAGTATTACCATCGATCAAGACGATAACCTCTACATCTCTGACTCAGGTAACGAACGTATCCAAATTTTTGATAATAACCAAAACTATATTCAAACCATCACCCTAAGGGGTAGTGCCTTTGATGTAGCCATGGACTCTAGAGGCTATATGTACGTTTTGCATGAAAATCGCCTAGAGGTGTATACGTCCACGGGAGTCTTACTATTAATTTTAGATGGATCCGCAGGTAATAACCAACCTCCCATCAATACCTTTAGGGGTGCGTTTAGCCTGGTGATCGATAATGAAGATAAGGTCTGGGTGGCAGATGCCTACTACACACATCGTCGCATTCTCATCTATGCCACGGCGGCTAGTAATCCCCCATAAGTCCCCCTGAGAAGCCTCTATAAAGCGTTTATTACCTATCAAAATCCATTATGTCTTACTTATCAAGGTTGTGGATCGTTCTCTGTCTTCTCTGGGGCATGCCTCTACTTTGGGGACAGACACTCTCCGTACAAACCACCACCTCCAAGAAGGAAATCACTATCGGAGAGAAATTTTCTTACGTGATAAACGTCTCTTATCCGAAGGACATGACAATCGTAAGGCCGAGTTTTCGTCCTGAGTTTGGTGCCTTTGAAGTGAAGTCTTACCGCTTTGAACCTCCTGTGCTTAGGGGCGAGATCAAGATAGAAACGTTATCGTATGCGTTGACTATCTATGAGCTCGGCACCTTTACGATACCTTCTTTGACGTTGCGTTATTATGAAGGTTCGGACTTAAAGACGACGAATACCAAAGAAGTGACTATCACGGTGATACCTAGTGCCCAGGAAGAAGACACCTTAGGCGACATTAAGGATCTGGTGCCCGTTGGAGGTCAGTTGGATTGGGAGATTGTGCTTCCTCTATTGGGAGCGGTTTTGTTGATCGTGGCTGGATTGGTGTATCTTATTTTTCTGCGGAAGACAGGCACTAGAGACAGGCAGCCGTTTGAAGTCGCCACCTTATCCTTACAGGCGCTGCTTCGCAGTAAGATCTTTGATCAGCATCCAAAAGAATTTTATTATCGCTTTTGTGAAGTGGTTAAGACGTACTTAGAGCAAAAACACACCTTCAAGGCCACTAGTATGACCACACGCCAAATTGAGCACATTCTCCTTCAAAGGCAGCTTCCTTCTCATGCATTTTACCTCAAGGTACTGCCCTATGCCGATAAAGTGAAGTTCGCACGCTTTAAGGCCGAACCTGCCGCAAGCCATGCCTTCATCAGAGATTTTAAAGCCATCCTCGATGACGACAAGCATCAATACCTCCTCTATGTAAAAGAACAGAAAAAAAAGCAGGCATTTCGCCTGAAACCATCCCTGCCAGATCCCAAGTGACGTTCCAAGATCCTCTTATCTTACTGGGTCTGCTTGTACTGCTGCCTTATGGTTGGTTCCTTTTACGAACGCGCCAAAGACGACGGGCAACTATCGGATTTTCATCGACTAGTATCTACGCCACCACCCCGCACAGTTGGCGACGACAATGGGATAGTATTCCCGACATACTTCGTTTGCTTGCCTTATTGTTTTTCATCATAAGCCTAGCGCGACCGATTACAGGTGAAAAAATAGAAACTATCACGTCTAAGGGCATTGAGATCATGATGTGCCTGGACGTTTCGGACTCGATGCGGGCGATGGACCTAGAACCCAATCGATTGGAAGTGGCCAAAAAACACATTCTTTCCTTCATCAGAGAGCGCTCAAGTGATCGTATTGGCCTAGTTATCTTTGGTGAGGAAGCCTTTTTGCAGTGTCCTTTAACCTTAGATCATCGTATCGTCGAAGAGGCCTTAGATGAGATTGACTTTGCCGACGAAGTCAGTAAATCGACCGCCATAGGAATGGCTATAGCAACGGGTATTCACTCCCTAAAAAATAGTCAAGCCAAGACAAAGATCATCGTCATCCTTACGGACGGCGTGAATAACGCTGGAGATATCGATCCCATTACCGCCGCAGAGCTCTGCAAAACATACGGCATTAAGGTCTATACCATCGGCATGGGAAAGCCCGGTGTGTCTAGTGTTTTTGTTCAGCAAAACCACCCTCTCTTTGGTAATCAAGTCATCCCTATGGAGAACCGTATGGACGAAGACACCTTAAAAGCAGTCGCCGCACTTACCGAAGGAACGTATTTTAACGTTCAAGATGACGAAGGTCTCTCCCGTGCCTATCAGGCGATCAATCAGCTAGAAAAGGTAGTGATCACTTCGGAGAAATACCTCATTACACACGAAAGATATCATGTCTTTCTTATGATAGGCTTCATGGTCTTGTTGGGAGAGCTCATGCTTCGCTTAACGGCCTTTCGCAGGATCCCATAAGGAAGAGATACCTATGCAACTAGCCGATATGAACTTTGTTTGGTGGGGACTGAGCCTGGTAGGCTACCTTTTTTTATGGCTGTCATGGAAGCGTCATATACGCAGGCAGCTTTTAAAATTTTCCTCTAAGGAACGCCTTAAGACGATGTCTCAAAACCTTAGCGCCAAAAAACGCATGCTTAAAATGCTTTTGATCTTAGGGATTCTGGGGCTCTTAACCTTCACAGGTATGGGACCTGAATGGGGAAAAGAACTCATTACCGTTGAAAAAAAGGGGCGTGATTTGCTTTTTGTCGTAGACGTGAGTCGTTCCATGTTAGCCGAAGACATCTTGCCCAGTCGCCTTGAAAAAGTTAAGATACAACTGAATGACTTCACCTATGACTTGTTGAGCGATCGCGTAGGTATTGTTTTATTTGCGGGATCATCCTTTGTCTTCTGCCCCTTAACCCTCGATTATGGTGCCCTTAGAGCCTATATCGATACCATACATCCCGATCTGATCCGTACGCAAGGCACCCTCTTAGCGAAGGCGCTTTTAACCGCAAAAGATGCGTTTATTCCCAACCAAAATACGCATAAAGTTATCATTCTCCTAACGGATGGAGAAGATCACGGAGAAGGCGTTATTGCGGCTATAAGGGAATGCGCCCAAGACAACATTCGCATCTTTGCAATTGGCATCGGCAGTAAAGAAGGAAGCCTTATTCCCATTACCGGTGACAAGAAGGGCGTTACAGAAATTTTAAAGGACGCTCAGGGCAAGCCCGTCCTATCCAGACTAAACGACCTGCCCTTAAAGCAGGCAGCCGACCTCACTCAAGGCAAGTATTATCATTCTCCTGTGGGAAACCTCTTCTTAACGGAAGTCTATGACACCATTCAAAAAATGATTCGTCAATCATTTGGTTCTAAGGAAATTACCGAATATATTCCTAGGTATCAAATTTTCTTGTTGCTTGCGGTCTTGCTGCTCTTAATGGAAGGCCTTATCTCAGAGAGAACGCGCACGCGGCGTTAGCGCCTTGCTTTTTTGGCAAAAAGGTATTATTATATCTTGATAAACATTGGAGTAGAGGAGGTCTATTTTCATGCGTTATATCATGGCACATGTCTATGGTGTACTTGTCTTATGTCTGAGTGGTGCTCCATGGGATGCTCTACATGGAGCCTTCTGGAATCCGTCTAAGCAGTCTTCGGAAGAGGCGAAGGCATACTACGAAAAGGAATCCTATACACAAGCTGCCAAACGTTACGCCAACGCCTTAAGGCATAAAAAAGACGATCCTGAGATCTTATATAATCTCGGTAATACCTATTACAAAAAGAAAGACTATCCCGAAGCCATCGAACGTTACAAAAAAGCCCTTAAGCAAATCGACATGCATCATGCCACACGCCCCCAATCGCTTAATACCCTCAAAGAGCGCCTCCACCATAACCTAGGTAACAGCTATTACCAAAGAGAAGATTATCCTGAAGCCATCGAACATTATAAAGAGGCCCTGAGCTTGAATGATCAAGACATCGCTACCAAAAAAAATCTTGAACTAGCTATGCAAAAAATCCAAAAAACAAATCGCCAAAATAAGGCCGATCAACCTTCTAAACAACCCGCTAAGAATTCCAATAATGACTCCACGTCAAATAACCATGCACCGCAAGCGCCATCCTCCAAGCCAAATACACCTACAGATCCATCCAATGGCCACAATAACCAGGCCAATAATCCCGCCTCACCTCAAGATCACTTCCCGTCCAACCATTCCGCTTCCGACCCCAATCAGCCTCAAGAAGCCCAGAAAGATTTTACAGGAGATTCAAAAGCAAATTCCAAGAGAAACCAACAAGCCACCTCTCAAAAAATCCCTCTAAAAACAGCCGAAAAAATTCTAGAAGGGCTGGGTAATAAACCTCAAAAATTTTATTACGGCAAACAGCGTACCCAACACCGCCCATCACAGCGCATTGACAAAGCCTGGTAAATGAACATGAAACCCCTGATCGCCATCGGAACGCTTTGCCTTTTGGGAGCGTTACATATGGAGCAGGCACTTGCAGACATTCGGGTGGACTATCCCAAGCAAGTACCCCTCAATGAGGTCTTGAACGTCACAGTCATCCTCATCAATCAGGGGGGTGGTGGCAACCTGAATCTTCGTTCTAAGGGCCTTAGAGTGCTGCCTTCGACTCGTCAAAGCAGTCGCATAGAAATAGTCGGTAATAAGGTCTTGAAAGAAGTGACATACACGTATGCCCTCAGACCCATCAAAGAGGGGCAAGCCCGCTTTGAAGTTTGGATGCAGCAGGAACTCATCGGGGAATACACCGTGAACGTGACACCCAAAACCACTCAAAAAAAGGCACCCAGTCCATCGGTGCGTTCGCCGCAACCCACTCCTAGTCCCCCCCCGAATAACCCTTTTGGATTTCGATCTCAACATTACAAGACGCTTAGTGAAGAGGACGTGTTTATACGCAACATTCCTTCCAAAAAACGTGCTTATGTAGGAGAACCGTTTACCATACGTACCGTCTTATTTTATAAGGTAGGCATCGAGTCGCCTCAGCAGATCCGAGCCGAAGAATTTTCCGGACTTAGCGTCGAAATCATCGATGACAATTCCTACCAACACGAAGGTACGTCCAACGTCAACGGTCATGCATACAATACCTA
>JAODVQ020341259.1:0-11783 GCA_025400075.2 Phenganax stokvisi | reverse complement strand
GTATTAACACGCGCAGTGAAAGAAGGTCGATGGTTACTATTGGAGGACATAGACAGTGCCCCAATGGATGTCATTTCTGTTCTCATTCCACTACTTGAATCACGTATGCTCTCAATTCCTGGAAAGGATAATGTCCCAGCATTGCCTGGCTTCCAGATCTTTGCCACGCAAAGGTGTGTTGAACTCTATATCTACACTGGAATGCTTTATATATAGTAAGATTCATACTTGACTCCCCCTACTGGTATGAACACTTCTTGTATGAAAACTAATAATCTTGTGTTTTTTGTTAGTCTCTGGGAAAACTGTAAGACTTATAGTTCTCGCATTGTTTTAGGGTGGGGCATGTTTCTATGGGATGTAATTCAGATTCGTTGATGTTAGATCATTTGTGGTCAAAAGTGAATGTTTTACCATTGAGCAAAGATGAGCTTGAACAAGTAAGTACAAGGTCTGCCCTTGAGTGGTGCAGTCATGTGGTGTGTTGTACAGTGTGAAGTAGTGCAGAGATAGAAAGGCACTAGAACTCCTTGTATCTTGGTGAGCTGGAAAATATCAATGTATTACAATTTTCTAATTGTTTGAGACGAGATTTGAAAAAGATAAGCTGTGCCCGAAAAAAACTTACCACTTGAAAGCGTAATGTTATTTGTCTGCTTCCAGGTTGTGTTGATAAAATTCTCCAACTTAGCAACGCTGGCCAAGAAGCTTGTGGACACATTCTCATTGCTCGCCTCAGACCTTCAATTGACTTCGAACGCGGATACGAGAACATTGGCCCTGGACAAACGCATGTGTACTGTGCGTGATTTCATGAAATGGTGTCAAAGATTAAACTCACTAAACAGCCAAATTACTTCGCAGGATATCTTTCAGGAAGCAATAGATTGCTTCTGTGCTACAATTTCCAACCCTGAACGAAAACATTCTATAGCATTAGCTATTGGAGCTAAACTAAACATCAACAAAGTCAAAGTGGAGTTCATGCTTGACTTATATAAACCTGATGTTAAAGTGGCTCCACTGTGTTTCACCGTCGGAAGAATCACATTAAACCGTGAGCAAAAAGGCGACCACATGGAGATTCCAAATTTTGCATTTACAAGGCATTCGTTGGTTTTGCTCGAGTCTCTTGCTGCTTGCGTGTCTCAGACTGAGCCAGTGTTGCTTGTGGGGGAGACTGGGACTGGTAAGACGTCAGCAATACAGTATATGGCGTCGTTATGCAATCGTGGTCTCGTCGTGGTCAACATGAGTCAGCAAAGTGATTCCACTGATCTGATTGGTGGGTTTAAACCAATGGAAATGAAGCAACTTGTAGCACCGGTTCGAGAAGACTTTGAGACATTGTTTTGTTCAACTTTTTCAAGGAAGCAAAATGTGAAGTTTCTTGCGAATGTTCAACAGTGTTTTGGTAAAAGGAAATGGGAAGTCTTGTTTCAAGTCATGCTTCACGCACAACACGCCGCCTTGGAGAGACTTAGCAGGGGTAGGTTGGGAGAATAGATCGCAACCATCGTTTCTTAATCTTTAAGTTGAGAGTCTCCCCTCACGAGAAAAATTATCTCGCTATCTCTTTTCTGTTGCCTATAGATACAAGTGATAAGACTACGTTGTCTCTTTGGAAGAAACTTGGTCAGCGGGTGCTGCATCTTCGTCAGCAACTGAAGCAAGCTGACTCGGTGCAGGCCTTTTCGTTCGTCGAAGGTGCACTGGTGAAGGCGATGAAGCGAGGAGACTGGGTGCTACTTGATGAGATTAATTTAGCAACGCCTGAGACACTAGAATGTTTGAATGGGATTTTAGAAGATCAACAAGGATCTGTAGTTGTTCTTGAAAGAGGGTGAGTGTCAAGGAAATATAGTTTTCAAATGTTTCACACCGTTTTCTACTTGTGCTGGATTGTAGTATAATGCTTTGAATTTCATTGTTTCGTCAGTGCCAGAGCAAGTGACCCAAAGCAAAATGCTGTTGTTTTTGTTTCCAGAGATGCTGAACCAATTGTTCGTCATGAAGAATTCCGCATGTTTGCTTGTATGAACCCCGCTAATGACGTAGGAAAGAAGGACTTGCCTGCTGGGATACGAAATAGATTCACTGAGATATTTGTTGATGAATTGCAAGACATCTCTGACTTGAACACCTTAGTTGTCAGCTATCTTCAAGCTTTGTCACCACCACGTCCTCTGGTGGATGGAATTGTAGGGTGAGTCTAAGGATCTGTGAGACTGATTTGACATAATTTCTGTGTCAAATTTTTAACCAGCCAAATTCCTGGTTTCTTTTGTTGTAGTTTTTATCTCATGATTCGAAACGAAGCAAGTGAGAAGCTGACAGACGGTAGCGGATATCGACCTTATTACAGGTAAGCCAAAAATGTCGTGTTCCGCGCTATCTTGCGTGGCATCCGACGTACGTGTTTTGAAATTAATTGTTTATTTTTGGTCTGTTTTAGTCTGCGTACTTTGTGTAGAGCTCTCAAGTTTGCTTCGCGAAATATTCACGGCAATTTTCTCCGCTCTGTTTACGAGGTGAGACGCCATGACTGGTTTTCAAAACCTCGCTAACGAACGTCATACATCACGTGCTCATATATGAAGCCATCATATACGACCTCATCTTGCATGATATCATGTAGCTATGTTGTAACCAATGGTCACACAAGACGTCATCTATTATGAAGTCATCTTGTGTGCTGGGTCGTGTGTAGAATCATCAGACATTATACAATATGATGTGATCACATAATAGAATTTGACGTTATTCACTATGAAAGGATATAATATATTTTTTTCAGGGATTTTGTATTAGTTTTTTGACGCAGTTAAACAGATCATCTCATAATATTGTCGAAGCTTTGCTTCGCGACAAGCTACTTGGTCATGTGAACGCTGGGAGTTTGGTGAATCAACCGCTACGAAAACCGTCGTTGGAAAACGAAGAATTTTTAAACTTTGAAGGATATTGGGTCTGTCGAGGTAATCTAGAGCCAACTCACTCGTCGGAATATATTTTCACTTCGTCTGTAAAAGATAATCTGAAATGTCTGGCGAGGATCGTTTCTGGAAGGTTAGTTTTGTTTTTAAAAAACTGCTTTAAGTTTCAATTTTATTTTTTTGTCAAAACTTGCTTTAAAGTGTCGTCCATCTTTCATTCTAGTTTCGTTCTTTTATTTTCAGGTATTTTCCAGTGTTAATCCAAGGTGAAACGTCAGTTGGTAAGACTAGTCTAATCAATTGGTTAGCGAAGGCTAGTGGGAATTATTGTGTCAGGATAAACAACCATGAACATACGGACATACAAGAATATTTAGGATGCTATACTTCAGACGAAGCGGGGAAACTCGTTTTTAAAGAGGGTGGGTCTACACACTATTTCTTTCTTTTGAAATCCTTATAAATGCTGTTAAAGTCTCTTAGGTATCATGTGAGTACTGGCTTTTTATCGAACTAATTTTTGCAGGTATTCTTGTGGATGCGATGCGGAAAGGTTACTGGATTATTTTAGATGAACTTAATCTTGCTCCAACTGATGTTCTAGAGGCCTTGAACCGAGTATGTACGAGGAATTCCTGTCTGCGCAGTTCCTCTAATGTTTACACAAGCAAAACGTATCGAAATATTTTGTTTGCAGCTTTTAGATGAGAACCGAGAGTTATTTGTTCCTGAAATTCAAGAAACTGTGAAAGCCCATCCTAAATTTATGTTATTTGCGACCCAAAACCCACCTGGACAGTATGGAGGGCGAAAGGTATTAGTTTAGACCATGGTTAGATAGTACATGCTGTCACAGAACTCTGTATATGAACTGGAGCGATAAACTCATTTACGAATCTCTCTCACTGTACTCTATATGTATAAACTGGAACGATAAGCTCAATCGCAAGGCTCTGTGATTGGCTAAAACTAAATTGAAGAAAAGTGGCGGGAACCGCGTGATATGAAGTTTAAGACGGACTAGGGCGAGTCGCAAAGAGCGGGAAATTTGAAAAAAGTTGTTTTTTTAATGGGAGAAAAGCGAGAAAAATGTATTTTTGACGCGTGGCATCGATTTTAAAGACCCGTACCAAGTTTTCGTGATAGTTTTAAGTTTGCTTGATCGTAAAAGCAGCAAAATTGTCGAGGTTAACGTGTATTTATTCGAGAAAATTCCTCTTAAAGTGAACTGACCGTTTTGACCTCGCTGTTTATTTATTCTGTAGGTTTTGTCTAGAGCTTTTCGAAACAGATTTGTCGAGCTTCATTTTGAAGAACTGCCAAGCGAAGAACTTGAAATAATCCTACATAAAAGATGTCACCTGCCCAAGTCGTATTCCAAAACTCTTGTTAATATCATGTTGGAACTTCAGGTAGACTTTCGTTTCGAATATCGCTTGCTAAATACTGGCTGTCTAGTTCTACTGTATCATGTAAAAAGGGCGAAAATAACTTATAAACTATTATGAACTGAATTAAGAAGTTTTTGGAGGGAAGAGCAGTTGTATATGTGTACATAATTGAAAGATTGTATATTTCTTTGATTATTGTCAAGGTTCGTCGTCGAGGTTCAACTCTGTTCTCGGGCAAGAAAGGTTTCATAACATTGCGGGATTTATTTCGTTGGGCAGAAAGATACAGCAGATCCCACGAAGAGAAGGGGACATTCTTTGATTGGAGTCAGCAGCTTGCTGAAGATGGTATAAAACAATGAGTTTCATTGGACAAAAGCTGACTACGGTCGACTTATGAGAAAATGATACAAATTCTTGTTATTACACGTTTATTATAATGTCTTGTGTGTGTTAAAAAACACCTGAACTAATGAGAATAAGTTGAATTTGCTTGTTCTTATAGGAGTATAAGCGTATAAATTGACTTGTATTCGTTTCTCATTCTTGTTATATCGTTTTTCTAGGATATCTTTTGCTCGCTTGTCGATGTAGAAATTCGCAGGAAACATTGATTGTTCAAGAAGTGATTGAGAAACACGTGAAGAGAAAGATAGATACGAATTCTTTGTTCGGCGATCCTACAACGACAAAGTTATCTAACTTTTCTCAGCAAATTCTTGAAGAACTTTTGATTAATTGTCCACCGGAGTTTGCTCATGTTGTGTTCACGTACAATATGAGACGATTGGCTGTTTTGGTTGGTCGAGCTTTGCAGTTTAATGAACCTGTGTTATTGGTTGGTGATACTGGGTAAGCTTGATTTCGTGATGATCTCACACGGCTAGCTAGGAGCGATTGTTTATGATGAAAAGTTCGTTTTCTCCAGTGGTGTGTGATCTTTCTGCGTTTGGTGTCAGGAGAGCTGTATTTTCTAAAGCGTTGAGGAGTCAAAAGGGCTTTTTAGCGAGATCTATATGTTTTCAAAAAATTTCTATAGCAGTCGTAATTTTGTTGTTGTTTGTTCATGTAGCTGTGGTAAGACAACAATTTGTCAAATATTCGCTGCAGTTCCAAAGAAGATAATGTACGCAGTGAATTGTCATCTTCACACGGAGACATCTGACTTCCTTGGTGGATTACGACCTGCACGGAAAAACAAGAGCCCTGATAAGGTAGCGAACTATAGCCTTAGTTTTCTGTAAAATTCACAGGGCAGTAGACGATGGTGAAGTTCAGAAATATGTACATCCTAATAAGAGCAAGAAATCGAATATGTTCTCACTTGTTTATGATGCGTTTTTTCTCTATATACAAGAATACTACATGGATTATGAGAAGACATGACTTGATTAACTTTAAGGGAAAACCCACTTGTTGATCAAAAAACGTTGTGTCACATTTCTCATGTGTAGGAGAAGCCGTTAAGATTATTTGAATGGTGTGACGGTGTTCTTGTCACGGCAATGAAAGAAGGAAATGTGTTTTTAGCGGATGAGATTTCGTTGGCAGACGATTCAGTCTTAGAACGTCTTAACAGCGTATTAGAACCTGAACGAACTCTCATTCTGGCTGAAAAAGGAAGCAGTGAGTCGGAGCAAGATCTTGACTTGATTGCTGCGTCGCCTGGATTTCAACTGCTGGCAACAATGAATCCTGGAGGGGACTATGGCAAGAAAGAGGTCAGATTTCTTGTCTCTGTTTATTGGGGATTTCTTCCCGTACAAAGAAACGCTTGCTATATGATTAACCTTCTGGCAAGATATAACGAGATTTTGTTGAAAGAAATGAATCTCTTGTTGTTTTTAGCTTTCCCCTGCATTACGAAACAGATTCACTGAGATTTGGTGTCCAGCCATCGACAGTGGAGAAGATATGGTGGCCATTATTGAACATAATCTTGCTCCTGGAATCACACTTAGTCGGTCACCCCAAGGTTTGTTTGCTTGGGTGTTCGTTTGTTTGCTTTTTATTAGCTTGTTCTGTTATCTCTTTTATGTGTGTTTATTTCAGGCTTTTCAGGCATTGGAAATGCGATGATTGAGTTTGTTAAATGGTTTAAGCTGAACAACTTTGCTAAACGGTGAGTTTGGAAAGAAAGTTGACTTGAAGATTAATTATAATATCAGGTCTGTTGTCAACAAACTAATTTCTAAAATCCTTCATGTTTATTTTCGTTCAGATCAATCGTCACAGTTCGAGATTTTCTTTCATGGGTTAAGTTTATCAACACATGTTGTGCTCCAGATTCTGGCAAGATATCACTCGCCCCAGCACAAGCTTACTACCATGGTGCTTTCCTGGTGTTTCTTGACGCCTTAGGCTTGGGAATGATGGCAAATAGTGAGACGACCAACACTGCTCGGGAATTCTGCTCACAGTTTTTGTTAAATCAACTAGCAGAGGGCGTAGGGGATGCTGGGAATGATATGATGGAGACAGAAGGGGACGACTTAAATAATGAAATGTTTACTTTCGGTTGTTTTAGTATTCCTAGAGGTAAGCTCTGTAGCAGTAGAAATAAACAGTTAAAAACTATACTGAGGTGAAATGAAATATAGACATACATTGCATGTATTGTATAGGGCTGCTCGTCTTCAGATATTTCGTGCATATTCTAAGAAGGCTTAGCTCAGTGGATCAAAACATGGAATCAAAACTGAGACATTCAACAACTAGATAGCTTGTTTATGATATCTTTTTATTATATTAAGGTCCAGAAGTTTGTCAGAATATTCATAATGAATACGCATTGAACGCCTGCACCACTGGCGACAATGCTCGACGTATTATGAGGGCCTTGCAGCTTCATCGTCCTATATTGCTCGAAGGCTCACCTGGTGTTGGAAAAACAAGTCTAGTTTCAGCTCTTGCCAAAGCTTCAGGACATCGTCTTGTTAGGATAAACCTTTCAGAGCAAACTGTAAGTTTAGAGAGAAAAATGATAACGTATTACATAACACAACGTCATAGTGGTTTGCTGTAGAATAGCTCATAAAGGATTGCAAAAGGAATGCATGTGTTTTATTAGTATTTCTGAATTGCGGTGCAGTTTTTTGCTGGTATACATGATTTTTTCTCGTATTTGTGTTGTTTTCAGGACATTAGTGATCTGTTCGGAGCTGATCTACCAGTTGAAGGCCAAGGTTGTCAGTTTTCGTGGTGTGATGGTCCTTTACTTCAAGCTTTGAAATCAGGGAGCTGGATTGTGCTGGATGAGGTGAGATATCTTTTTCAAACTTGGTTATTTATATTTGTTTTATTTGATCAGCAACTAACTTGCTTTTGTTTAAAGTAAGTTTATGCTCGCAGTTTTCGTTACTATTTTCTTGTTTTCTATTTTTTTGTAGTTAAACTTGGCTTCGCAATCTGTTTTAGAAGGGCTGAATGCTTGTTTTGATCACAGAGGAGAGGTGAATATACACACGTACAGTCCTCAGCTAAAACCATAATATTTGTAACGATAAAACTTGTGTGTTTTTGCAGATTTTCATTCCCGAACTTGGTGTGTCGTTCCAAGTTGAACATGACAGAACGAAATTTTTTGCTTGTCAAAATCCTTTGAATCAAGGAGGTGGAAGAAAAGGCTTGCCTAAATCGTTCTTAAACAGATTTACACAGGTGCACGGGTTGCTGCAAAATATGGACAATATGGCCCTGCGAAGTTTGCTAGTTTTGTATTCTTGTGAATTATGTACATGACTCATAACTTGTATTATCAAGTATACATTAAAAGTATTCTTGTTTTATTTGTTCTGTAGGTGTACGTTGAAGCTTTGACTCGCGAGGATTTAATCTTCATCACTCAGGCGATGTATCCGAATATTGATCAAAACATATTGAACAAAATGATCACATTCAACAGCCAGGCAAGTTTGTTAAACAGTTACAGATACCACGAATTCATCAGTTTCATTGTCCTGTGTAACCCTCTTTAACTGAAGTTGCCGTTCTATTCTATCAATTTTTGTTCATGCGTGGTAATATTTCCTGGTTGGTTCTAGGTGTATCAGCATTGTGTTGTGGAAGGATTGTGCAGTAAACGAGCTGGTTCTTGGGAGTTTAATCTCAGAGATATTTTCAGATGGTGCGATTTAATGATAGAATATCAGGTATGTGGCCTTCCATTCATTGTGACAACCTCTTTTGAAGCATTTTGCGATCAAACTTAGCCTATATAACTTCTTTTTAAGCACCTTTCTTACTGGGACCCCGTGGCATTTATTCATATGATATATGTTGCTAGAATGAGGACTGACGTTTGTAGAAATAAGGTATTGAATCAAGCATAATATGTATACTGTTATACTACAGATTCACTTTGTTCAATGTCAAAGAGTTTTTCTAAGCTGGTATTTTGTTTGACAAATATTGTTTTATTTTTAATGTTTTGTTTTAGGTTTGGGAATTATCATCGTCGGTTTTTGGAGGCGATTCAGCAAAGGAAATGACAACATTGATTCATGCAACCCCATCACATATACAGGTTTGTTTTACTCTTAACCAAGGTCTTAATCCATTTAATATATTCATGTACCTATCTATCCCTATATATATTAATACAACCGTTCCTATCTATAATAATACAACTATACCATTGTGTTTCAGATTGGTTATTGTGTGTTTCCAAAATCTAACCCCCACGTTCAAGATGATATATTTCAATGTGATTCATTATTCCTTCTTCATCGTTTGTTGAAACCTTTGGAAAGTCTTTTAACTTGTTTGAAAATGAACTGGCTTGCAATTTTGGTGAGCTGTACTCTGAATTTTACTTTGAAGATGTTTCGATATAACTGTACTGTGAGCAAGGTTCTTATTGTGTTTGCCACTTCCTGTCAGGTTGGTCCAAAGTCTTCATGTAAAACATCTTTAGCCAGATTAGCTTCACAGTTGACTGGGACCAAGCTTGATGTGATGGCAATGAATAGCTCAATTGATACGACTGAATTACTAGGAGGGTTTGAACAGGTAAAACTGTTTTTATATTTGCCTAAAAAATAATTTTGTTAACAAAATATGTGGGGAAGACATTACATTGGAGTGCTGAAACTTCAGCTGGCTAACTTTTTGTCTTTCACAAGATATTTCTAACGCTATTTTTAGGCTGATCTAGAACGGCAACTCTCTGATTTAAAAGTCAGAGTAAAAGAAGACTTGATTCGACTATGCCGAAGGTTACTTCTTGAGAAAAACTTCAACAGCTCTTTTGAAGAAACAAGACACCTTTTGAACCTGTGGTTTTTGTTTGATGAAGAAAATATTTCCAGTGATTCGCGTAAGTAATCTATACATTTATGATGAGACTATTTCGTTTTATTAGCTGAAAGTAAGCGTGGAAATAAGCAGTTAACTTAATTTTAGTCATACACGTTTCACTTCAAAAGACGTTTAAGTTTTTTTTATATTTCAGTCATGTTAGATAAACTTTCTCAACTCACAAGGATTATCTACGAAGCAATGACTGTTAGTCAGAAATACAAATTTACTGATCATGATTTTGGTGAGTCTATTCTTGTTTATGACTAGATTCAGTCAACAAAATGCTCGAAGATTGAGCTGAACTTAGATCAATTCAGAGTCGTGCAGTTATTATGTGTATTAATGACAACTATCACTTTTTTTAAATTTGTTATGACAGAGCAATTGAATACAGTTGTCACTAAATTAAACGAAGATTTGGTTCGTCGCAACGGCAATTGGCATGTCAGCGGTCAGTTTGAATGGGTGGATGGACAATTAGTCAAAGCTTTGAAGAACGGACATTGGCTTTTGATCGATCATGTCAATTTTTGTAGGTAAGCTTTTGATCTGGTTAACTGAATCACAAGGTATTTGTGTATATACTTTTGAATTTGACCACCAGCCAATGCTCTGTGAGACTTAGAGACACCGTGCCATAATTGCCTTTTATTGTAGTGCATCTGTTCTGGATCGTCTCAATTGTTTACTGGAACCCGGAGGTATATTGAGCATAAATGAACGAGGAGTTGTGAACGGCGAAATTCCGGTGGTTAAACCTCATCCTAATTTCAGGTGAGTAATGCTCTTTTTATTACTCAGATTGGCTTCGTGAAATACTGTGAATACAAACTTATCCAGTGCACTCTAGCAATTAAGTATTCTAATTTACTTTAATTTATTTTCTAATTACCAGTATACTTATTGTAACTTATCTGTTATTTATTATAATTTATTATTATTAATGTGTTATAGTTGATTATTACTGGTTTAGTATTACTATTTATTATTTATTTATTTTATTTCATTGGTAGGTTGATTTTCGCAATGGATTCAAAACATGGAGAGATTTCTCGAGCTATGAGAAACAGAGGCGTTGAGATCTTCATGAGCAATGAGGTAGGAATATAAAGAGTGATTTAAACTCATTGTTTTGTCTTTTCATCGTCAAGTTGTTTATACATTTAAGAATGTTGATTGTGATGACCTCGTTAGCATGTTATATGCTTCTGGATGTAAGAATGCATCAACGATACAAACTCTGGCAAATTATTACGATGAAAACAAGCCAGGTACGAGCAAAAGTTTAAAAGTTTATTGCAAGAGCGAATAGACACAATACGAACTAATTTACGTTTGCTAGATCTAACTTTGTGCGCTATCCTGTCATATCTTTAGTCTCTGATAATGCAGTTTTCCTGAAGTGCTTTTTGATTAAAATTTCATTATTAACAATGATTGTTTAGGTTCACTGCTTCAAATCGTTCATACTGGATCATTGATCAGCAAGCTTTATCAAAGGGGGTTGGACAGAGAAAAATGTTTCTTAATGGCTGTGAATCATATTTATGGCGAGAGCCGAGATTTTGAACAAAAGTCAAATGCTACGCAATGTTTCCAGCTAATTGGGAAAAACAATAGAAAGCCCACAGCTTTAAATTTCCAAAAACATGCCATCAGCGCTATGATCCTACGTCATTCTAGCCCTTTTAAAAGAATCCTTGAAGATAACTCGCCTGCGGTTGTTGCCACAGCGGTTAATGTTTTTCTAGAGTGGTGTAATATAAATGATTGGGTCACAAGATTACATTGGTTGATTTCAAATTTACCTTCAATGAGAAAACAAGACGATGATTTGAATACTGATCTCAAAAGAGCGAAATATTGTTTGGAACGATTATTTGAAAGCAAGATTGTTAAACAGTTGTACAGTTTTTATGAGAATTTGAATGTGAAACTAAAAGGTTTGTTCTATTTGGAAAACTAGTGTTCTGCTGTTCACTGAAGCCTGATACTTATCACATATTTTTGCAAAATAGGTTACAATTTGGACGCTAAATACCAGCCTTTCAATATCAGAGTGAATGGACCGTTATATAAGTATATCTGTTGCAAGATTAATAGAGATGAAGAATTGTCTTGTAAATTGATAAGTTGGACTAACAGGTATCATGAA
>JAODVQ020341258.1:0-30990 GCA_025400075.2 Phenganax stokvisi | reverse complement strand
GAAAACACAAATGAAAACGCTCGAAAACGTTACCGTGTGCACGTAGCCTCAGTCATTAGCTGACTTACTTTTTGCAACTATTACTGACACTTGTGACAAAAGCTTCAACCAGAAGGGGCCAGCCAACATAACATGATTTCCCCAAGTACAAATCTGAAATCTCTTTTAAATCCTACAACATTGCAAGAACAATCATATGTAGTTATACTTTACATAACAAAACTCTCAACAAGACAGGCCATACACAATACAGATGTGTAATGAAAAGGATTAGTCATGAAATGTAAAAATTTGCCAATTGTTTACATTTTACTTACAGGTTCATCAGTTTCATCAATTTTTAAAACCATGCTTTCTCCTCGACTTTGCATTTGAAATACTTTAACATTAACTTTTTTCATTTCGCCCTGAGCAACAGAAAGTAATAATTGTTTTCAAGAGTGTCTATTTCTTAGCTCCATCAATTTTAATATATTTTTTTCTGAATAACTCACAGAATGTTGAACATGTTTTAGAGTTGGGAATCCAGGATGAAATGCATAAAGTCTAACATCACGCAGAAGACCTAATAATAAAACGGCCCATTAGTTTCTTTAAAAAACTGCAGAAATAAGCATCTCAAGATAGTAACCTTTTACGATTTGATCCCAAGAAAGACGGTACTTGTCAATAGGAACAGTTTCACAACTAAAGAGGGTAAAACGTTCATCTTTTAATTAACATACTTAAAGGCAACAATTTTCACCAAGCAACTTATATCATCTGGCGAACGTTATACAGTTGTAAAGTGAATGAAACAGGCTTAAAGAAAAAATACAAGAGTTAATAAAAGCCAACTTGCTTTGCTCGAGAACACTGTAAATCTGGAAAGGCACCAGGCAGAGAAGATGGGTAGGGCTGAGACTTGGTTGCATCATAAGTATACAGTAAGCAAGCACTGTGTCTGTTGCGTTCTTTTTCACTTTTCTTTAATCGAGGATACAAGGGCTCCATTGCATCCAGTAATCTTTTCTACATAACAAGATCAATGGAGAATGTTGTATTGACTTGCAAGTAGTCTGCTGCAAGCCTCTTCCCTAGATGACTAAAAGGCCTGGTACAAACAGAGTGCAGTAATCATGCACCTGACATTCTTAAAATAAAAAGTAGGATGTCATTTTTACCAACAGCAAAAGACAAATAATGAGAACCCAAACCTCATCAATAAATGGAATCAGTACTACAGCTTCCCAATCCTGTCTTTTTCCATTAAGATCAGTACTGAACTCCAGTGGATAATAATCAATGATTGGCGAATGCTCCATTGTCATGAGACTTTGGAAAGGCTCAGGTAGGAGTATCTTACTTGCAGCTGGAAGCACGGCAAGAAGTTGTTCAAATGGAAGGAACGGCATTCCCATATCAAAGTTAAGTGGGTGGTCTTGAAAATCTTTAATATCCGATACATATGGTGCATAATGAAAAGGATAAAACCTGAAACATATTATTTGCATGCAAACCATTTACTGCAAAGTCAATCTTAAATACCTGCATAAATTGTAAACATAATAATAAAATAGAAACATGACATGTACAGCATGACGTATCTACTCACCAACCCCATGATGCCACACCATTGAAATAGTAATGTAGTATCCACTGGATAGCTTCAACATACTTAAAACACAACTGCTTTGCAATTTCTGCACAGCTATATACAAACAACAAATAAAACACAAGGGTTAAAAAAGTTAATTAGGAATGGTAAGAAATAAAAACATTATGACCATGCTGTTGCTGTATGCCTGTATCACAGTCATTGATGCCAGAAATAGTGGATTACAGTCTTCCAATTATTTAGATACATAAAAACTGCTTCATTTGCTTGAAACTATGATCCAAGACTGATTAGTTCAGCCAACCTTTCATCATCTTCAAGTTCAAACTTTTCTTTGTAATATCGCAATTTATATTTCTCGTGTTCTTCTGTAAAGTCACCGTCGTCCTCCTCATCATCTAAGACTCCTTTTTCTTGCAGATAATTCAGCAGCTTGCCACCTTCTTTTTCCTTCTTGCCTTCAGGATTCACCGACATATTTGATAAATCAGCAGAAGTGGACTCTACATCTAGATTCTCTTGTGACTCCTAAACAAATACATACTGACAAGGAATTGTCAACGAAAACATTGTATTGAAGATACTGAACTTTATGAAAACGCACTAGTTAGCTAGATACTATTAGAGAAAAAAACTTGTTTTTCTTTACAGTATATTACAGCATGGTCAAAATTATTTCATAGCACATACAATACCTGTTCTGTTGATTTTGCTCTTTTGCCTTCCAACCATTTTAAATCTATGTAAGAATCTTCAAACTTTTCAAGATCAAACTAAAAAGAGCAGCATGGTATCTATTCTCAAATAGCAAACATTGTGCCAAGTACAACCAACTTTGGTAATCACCTTTGCAAGAGCTGTAATGTAAATTTCAAAACGTTCAAGGATAAGAAAACCACCATTTTGAAGATACCCTTAAGTAAATAAAACGTTTTGAAGTACTATCTTGGTTTATTGGAAAACCTTTCCTTATTCACAATAAATTACCATCAAGAGCAGGCATGGTATCTTTATACACATTCCATAGATAGGGCAAAGCATCCTATATAATTCAAGTTTGAAAACGATAGAAAAATAATGCTTATTTCATACTGACTAATCAGCAGTACATATTGTTCCCAGTTTCTGTATACTACACTGAAAAATAGTCAAAATTTTCAAGAAACAAACACACAGTAATTCTATATAATTTCAACTTACATGATTAATGTGGAAGTTTGGAAGATGTGGAATGAAGTCATTCCCCACAAGGAAACCCATCAGTATCCAATCATCAATAATCTTCTCCAAATCATAATCAAAGGAAATATTTGCCTAAAATTAAGATGGCAACACATTCTTTTGAATTACATGGAATTGGGTAAAGAACTATAGTCAATCACATATTTACAACAAAAGCATTTAATATGGACCATTACACGACAAACTTTCACCGACAAAATTTTGTAGTATTAATACCTCTAAACACTCAAACTCCAAGTTAATATATTCCCTCAATAATGACAGATGTAAAAGATGAAATGTGATGTCCTCTGGATTGCTTATTCTAAAGAAAATTCTCTAATGTGGTAACATAGGTAAATTGTATCCTGAAGCTATTATTATTGGAAATTCTTCAAGCCATCAGCAAAGCGACTATTATTCAATCATGCACCCAACCTTTTGATATTTTTTCCAAAACGAACTTCCTCTCTCAATAGTGAAAAATAAGGATCATGACTTGTTAAACCAAGCATAATCTAAAAAAATTTTCAGAAAAATATTACAAACATCTATAATCCTCCTTACCCCACATGAAATACCAAAAAACTGATGATAAATTGATGAATAATTCCATACCAAGTCTGCATCGAGGCCATACAAACAGTGCCTTGTATTAGGATCATAGCCAGCCTGAGATCTCTCATATCTGATATAGTCCATAATTTTGTGTTCGCCTTCCCCAGGTGTCTAAATAGGCACAATCAGTTGGATAGAATAAAATATACCAACAATATTGGGTACTTATATCAGTGCTTAACGACTAATACACAAACAAGTTCTATCAGCAATAATAAGTACCTCATGACCAGAGAGATAAATTTTAATTCCTTGCCAGCCTGGGTCTGTGCTAATTTTCTTGTTAATGAAATACTTCAGCTGTTCATTCAACCGCACCATAAATTCTGTGCCTAAAATAAGGCTATCAATGGTTTATTATTGTGTTCATCTCAGTTAACCCATTCACTAACGGGAGTCAATCTCTGACAAGGAAAATTGCTGCATGTTCGCAAGGCAACGCATTGGAATTGCATTGTCAGTCAATACATTGATTGATCAAAGCATAGCAAAACTTAAAATGAAGAAGTAAGCATTTCCTTTGACACTAATTTAATTGAAATGTTTAGATTCACCAAAGACAAATGCTTGGATGACCTTGACTGTTTAAAAAACTAACCAGGCGTTATGCAGTTGGAGTCAAATCTTGCTTCAGTTGGCAATGTCTCTCCCTTTCTCAAAGCTTTCTTAATGTTATCTTCAGCTTCTCGAGCCGATCTTAGAAGCCAAATTAAGGTTTTGCAAAAAGTAATATAGTTCAAATGGTTAGTAAATAAAAATACACCCTATTGCAGTTGACTACATATTCATAAGCACAAAAGATAAATATACTCCTCACATATAATTAACAGGGGATTCTAAAGTACTTGTGAATATTCAACAAGCAACAAATAGCCAATTTTGAATCTGAATAGGTGTACTTTTCTCATCAAGTGTAATGTAAAAAGATGGCATTCTTTTACCTAAAGCGCCGACCTCTTTGTTGATTCATCTTAGCTCTGGGTGCTACACCATCCACAGCCATGAAGAACACCTTTTGAGGTTTAATAGTTCGAAATAATACCTAAATGAAGTCAAAAACAATACACTGATTCACATAGGTAGCAAAGAAATTTGTTGCTTCTTGCGCAAAATTCTAACTCGTATCTCTAGGTCCCCTTGTAATACATGTCAAACTATTAAGTTAACAGGGATTGGGATTAAATGGGGTTGACTCACAGAAACTTATACTATTTGACACAAAGCTAAATAATAATACCTCAATATAATGAAAAATGTTTAAGAAGATCTGTTCTTCGGTAATTCTAAAGTGCGGGTCATCATCTTTTGGGTGTGAGCAAGGATGTATGATGCCATTCATGTCCAAATACAAATTATCAAATTCAGGAATCTGAAAAATTAAAATTGCAATTCAAAACATTGACTTTTAATACCGTGAGCGGAAATGGTCTTCCTTTGAGTAGTAAAATCATATGGCGTTAGATAAAAAGTTGGGTGCAATGGGGTGCACAGGGTGCATTGGCAGCTCAACTTGTCATGTACCAATAAGGACACTGGACACCTGACCTTCAATTCTTCAATGTATACCGAACTAATAGAATTTTACACTGAAGGATACTCAACTAAACAACTAACATCAGCAAATGACGACAGAACTATAAATGCTCCATCTAAAACACTAAATTCTATGAAAATGTGCAAAGTACTTGCCTGATAATCTCTCACAACTTGGCTCAGACATGGGTAACGTTCACTAAGCCACCGATAAAACTTCGGTACTCCCATTCCAGCCTGTTCGCCAATAAAAACGATAAAATGTTCAATCAGTAGTATAATATAATATCAAAATCTTTCAAATAAACTAAATCTCCCTAAAAATATATTTACTTTGTTTACAACGGCCTCAAAATGCAAGTTACTGATCTCTAGTTATAACTGGTATAATGAGAAGCGAAGTGAACGAGGACATATGTGTACACATTGGGAAATAATAGGACTTGACGTTTCAAAATTTACACGTAAACGAATGCTACCAATCAGAAACGAGGGTTTTAGGCGGGAAAACATTTTGTGAAAATACAATATTTTAATCGCACACTTCAAACAACAACAAAAGACAAATTAAGCTTCGAAAAATTCACAAAAGAATCGCTGAAAAAGCAAGCCAGGAAGCGAAAAAAATCGGGAAAGATGGCAAAGGTATAAATGAAGATCATTTATATATTTTTTGTACAAATTTTTGTGTCTTTCATTGCCAAATTCTGCTTAATGTTGTGAAAAGCAAAACAAAATGTCCTGAACGCCCGGCCTGTTTGGCGAGTCCTTACAGCTTACTAGTCTGTTTTTATCGCTATTCAGTTAAATTGAATCAAAGTTATTGTTCTCCTTCTGGTGGTGCTGAGCCTGTAGTTCTTGGGGAATGTTTTTAAAAGAATGTTTTTTAAGAAAAAAGCGCAATTGAAGCAAGAATATAATGGCTATTAGAATTCTTGCAACGAAAATTGTGTCTTCTTCTTTGTCATTTTCAGTAAAAACAAGCACATAAAGCAAGTAAAATAAGGTCATACATATTGAATGCTGTAAATGCGGTGTCCTTGTGTGTATTTTCTATGATATTTTGGGTGTATTTCATTTAAAAATGCTGGCAAGAGAATTGTGTTTTCTGCGGCATCGTTTTCATGGCGAATTTTTCCTTGTGTTTGGATGGCGAATTGTTAATCTTTCATGGCGCATTCTAAGTAGTTTCGTGACAAAGAGTATCAAAATGTTTGATGGAGAGTCTTTTTGTAACTTCGTAGGCAGTTTAATTATATTTCTATGGCGAATTTTATCGGTTTTTGCAAACGAAAGCGGGAAAAATAAAAAAATAAATAAAAGCGAGTTACTGATCTTCGTTTCTAGCTGGACAACCATATAAGGAACACATAGTGTGTAAAAAGTGCTATATCGGAGCTAATGGTACATTTGTGTACATATTGGGTATTTCTTTGAGATGCTGTGCGCGAGATATCAAAATAGCCAATCATAGACAAGAATTGTTTAGGCGCGAAAAACTTTTTTTTCTGAAGTCAAACTTTTCATCGCCCACCGTTTCTTGCTGTATAAACATTGGAAATTGAAAATCTACGACCTCAAAAACTCATTAGAATGCGAAAAGAACTTTTAAAAAGACATAAAAGGTATAAATTTATGCTATTTGAGCATTTTCTCTGGAAATTTCCTTCTACTGACCACTTTGTCAACAAATATACCGTCGGAAGCCATGCTCACAGACAGACAAGACCACACCGCATTTTTCAAAAATTTCGGTCTGTGTTGTGGCATTTACGTTAGAATTTAAATAAAATATTTTGCTTTACGAAGTTCAATATGTTTGGGGAACGTTTATTGAACGACATATTGTTGAAGTTAGTGGTGCAGTCGAAAATTTGCGACGGCAAAGTTTGTCTGCGTTTGAAATCGGCAGACATAAATAAGTAAGTATTTTCCTTCGTCGTACAGAGGCATGTCATTTGAATGCTCAGACGAACATTTTCAACATTTTCGTGTATGTTTCTGTCATATTTTGTTTATGAATAGGATTAATAGCAAAGACAAAATGAGTGCTTTTTGTATGGCGAATTTTAGTGTATTTTTCAGAAAAATCGAAATTCTACAACAATTGAATTAGTTGGTGATTGCAACGACACAACTGCGGCGAATATGTTATGTTTTTACGGCGGAACTTTTGTTGTTGACAGCGACAATAGTAGAGCAACAAAGAGTCAACTTGAAGAAATAACAGTTTTATATTTCTGTTTTAGGAAAGCAAAACAAATGCTGATTTGATAACCGAAGTGATTATACTAAAAGCTTACATATGATGGAGCTAAAATTGTAGAACATTCACTACAGGATATCTTGGGCCAATGGGTTATTATTGTCAAATATTTGTGGGTTAAATGTGGCATTGCTGGCATCATCATTGCAAATAAAGGTACAATTGGCACAAAGGTACAGTTGGTGGTAAATGTTAACGTTAGTGCACCGTGTACAATACTACTTTTACGTTTTAATTGAAACCAAATCAAGTAAAAGCAAGTTATCATATAATTTTCTACAGTATGTGGTGAACGATAGTTTGTATTTACCACCAGGAATGCATCAGTGATTAAGTTCAAAGAAATGTAATCTATTCCTTTGAGCTTTGTCTAAATTCTTATGTGAATCACATTTGGGTTCTAATGAAGATTGGCTGAATTGTGTAGGAGTGGTATAGTCTAGGTCAGTATTAGAAGGAGGGTGGCTAAGGGCAAAACCTGAGTTTTACATCATTGTATTTTACACTAATTAGGCATCGGTTGGGATGAGGTAAATGGGAGACAATGCTGGTTGAGTGAAATGGGAGGTTGCTAGCCACTCAATCTACCCCTCTATATTTGCCCCTGATGATACAAATGCACTTAAAATTTTCCAGTCACAGCAAACAACAAAATAACAATACAGATTGGACAAAAAAGTCAGGAATGTTCAACTGCCACTAGTTTGGCTCGCAAACTTGCAAAAGGAGAACATAATTGAAATAATAAATATAACAAAACTAATAAAAAATTCAATATGGCGAACAAATTGCAGAAAATATGGTGAAAGGATGACACTACAGTAATGTGATATCCTCCCAAATATATTTATGATAATTTTTAACAATTCAGTCGCTTATAAATTTCTTAGTGTTGTCCTTGTGACATGTACCGTACCATTCACTGCAACATACAACTACACACAACAAAACATCAATATTAATAGTATTTAACTTACATCATGTGAATGTCCGAACAATTTTGTATGACAAATGAGCAATCTGAGCAAGCGATGAGTCATGTACTCTCACATTTTGGTTTACAAGGGCATACCAAGAGCAGCAATAAGACATCATGCCTTTAATACCTTTGTCACCTTCTCTGTACTAAAAATGTTGGTTAGGGTAGCATATTTGTTTCTATTTGATGGTCATGATGGCAATTTGTAATGCAATGGGGTAAGGTGCAGGTGTGTATAACCAAGTTTCATCCAGGTGGACTGCACTTCTGTGGCACTGTGGTTGGCTGGTCATTAGTATTCCTGCAAGCCTAATTTTTGACAGCCAATGGGAATGTATTCAAAACCTTTAAACCTCCCTTCCCCCATTAACTTTGAACAAATGACGTAATGTTCATGGTTCGCAATACCGGCTTTCCCATAGGAATATTATTGAAAAAATATAAAAACTCTTCGATAGTTACACAACTTTGTGCATTAAAATTCAATAAAAATGTTTCCTTCACATTGCGAGTTTGAAAACCGACATGCAACTTTTGCTGGGTAAGTTTTGTAATTATTTCGTGCTTCCGGTTCCACAGAGTAGCAGGGATATCTTGTCAGTTTCCAAACTTTGCAGCATTCTTATTAGTCTGTAAAAACGTCATTCGATAGAACACTTAAAGTGTATTAAAAGGTGAAAAAAATGACGCGATATTTTAAAATATGTCAAAACCTCGGAGCTTTTACGTTGCTTGTCAACACAGCATGTGGCTGTCGGCCATGTTTCTTTCCCACTTTTCACCTGCTTGTGCACGTCGCATCTTTGAGCATTTGTTCTGGAAAGCAATGTGCAAATCTGCAAATATAGTAAATGCTGAATTGTAAAAGGAACTTGGAAATCATAGTTAACTGAAATGAAAATCATCATTTCTCTACAGGTTGCTTAATGACTCATTCACAGATGGGGAGATCTAGCTAAATAGGTTGGAACAAAATTTCGTACATCTATTTATTTACCATTGAAACTGTCCATCTATGGAGAAAATAAAGCTTAAACCTTTAGTTGTTCTACTTGAAAATTGTTTGAAAGATGTTTCAAACAACAATGAAAATTCCAAGAAAGATTGTAAGGAAGTTTCGCTGGGCATTTCATCAAAAAATCGTCAACTAGTGGAAGACACCTTACAGTCAACAGCAAACATAACAGCAGGCTCTTTCACAATGTGCAGGCAGTGCAGCAATGACGATATAACTACGTGCCCTTCGGACACAAGTGAATGTACCCCAGAGGAGGATTATGTATTGAGTTCTGACCCAATTGAATGTTCTACACAAACATCAAGTCTACCACAATCTTGGCTGCTCCAATTGCCAATATCAAGTGCTGATATAATTGACAGTACAATAATGGTAAAAAGCAGTAAGGCTGCAGTTGCTGGAGAAAACAGTAGTGCAGATGATGTAGCTTTAACATCACCTAGTAGTAAAACATCTGGAACTCTAATTGAAGGTAGATCAACTCCAAGCAAGCATACCTTTGCCCATGACAATTATAGATGCAATAATATTCAGATAAACATTACTCTTTTGAAACCGACATTTCATCAATTGCAAGTCCTTTACAAGCGAAACACAGCTTTAAGAACAGCCAGTAGGAACAACCTGAGACCAAAGTCTAGCCTTAAGCAGTTTGTTCCATTTATGCTTCAGCCTACTGCAACCAATAGAGAAAACTCAAGAATTCAGCAACAGCATGGGAAATTTAGCACCAAGGCATCATGTAATATACTTTACCGTAACCCAATGCCAAAAACTGGTCTTGGTGCAAAAAATGAAAATAGTGGGAAAGCAAAGAAAAAAAATTCTTCATTGAGAATAGATAGAAAGTTTCGAAAGAAACAATTGAAAAAATTACTTCGACAAAAAGAAGCATTTGAAAAAAGGCAATTGAAGTTGAAGGAATCTTTTGAAAAGAAACAACTTAAGCTGGCTTTCAAACAGAAGAAAGAAGCATTTAAATACAGAAATAAATTTGAAAATGCATTGGGTAGTATCAACCATCGAATCTGTAACCAGAATGGTCTCTGGAGAATGCTGTCAAAATAACTGATTGCTCATCCTATTACTATTATTGAAAGGTTTCACTACAAACTTGTTGTAATGATGGTCAATCCTTTGAAACTCAATACACCTCACACTGCATCCCACTTTGACATTACAACCCATCCAGATCCACACGGCTGAGGAAATCACACTTTGTGATTAGCTAGAAGATTTACTTTTTTAGTCCATAACTGGTTTACCCAGACTTCTTAACAACAGATTTTCGATTAAAAAATGCATTTGAGATGTTTTAAGTGTCTATGAAAATTGTGCCATTGTTGCACTTACATACAATAACTGCAATGAAATATTCCGTGCAGTGTCAATTAAGAATACATATAAGTATTTGATTCATCTTTGCCATTACATACTGTACACAAACTATGGAAAACGTCCTATCTATTTATTATCCTTTGCCCAATTATGGACAGCCCAGTTTAAACTGGTACTCGTACTGTTCCTACAGGCATCTTTGAAATTCTTACGGAATTCTTCCAAAGCAAATTCTTCACCTACTTCTATGCTTGTCTTTCCATTCATCAAACCAAGAGTTTTCTTTAGATATGATATATCTTTAGCTGACCGAAGTTCTGGTAAACCTAAAGAACATTTTCACAACAATGATCGTCTTTTAGTAAATACCTGGTGATTGGTAAATTTATGTGAAGAAGTTGACAAACCTGTGGAAAGCATCATTGTAAACAGGTTGATGAACAAATAGCTATGCTTTCTTAAGATCAAGTAAGCTCTTTCACAAATCTCTTTGAATCTAAAATATAAAAAAATTGTTCAGATATGCAATATCAAGGTTTTTGCTTGCTTCCGTTTCTTCTCTTGGCCTTTCTTATTCTATTTTTGGCTTCCTTTCATATTTTGTTAGTTTTCTTATTCACTTTCAGCATCTTTAACACACCTTAAAAATTCAGGGCATTTGTCTGACTTCTTTCCATGTGTTATGACATAGACAAAATCTCGCGAGAGAACAAAAGGCACTCGTTCTCGGTTTACACCAAATTTCACCTTGAAGTTGCCAAGAAAATGTCCAAAATCTATATGGACAAGCTGAAAAAAAGGAGCATTATAAAGTTAGTAGAAACAACTTGAAAATAAGGAAAGCTAAGGGATCCATGGAGCAAAACAGTACATACCTGTCCAGTTGTTTTAACCATGATATTATCACTATGTCGATCACCAACACCCAGTACATATGTTGCAACACAGTAACCAGCACACGACAATGTGAAAATCTCCACTGCCCTTTTCAAACTACAAAGGAAAACAGATTTTGGCAAAATACTTCACTACTCTTATTAACAGTGCACTTAAATTCATCATGTAGTCAATGATGTATTTAGATATCATTAATTCAGTTACATATTGGTACTTCTGAATTCTTTTGAACAATTGTGGCCATTAGTGATATTACTTACTCATCGGCATTTGGATTTTGTTTCTTGAGCCAGTCCAATAGAACTTCCTTCTTAAACGCACCACGAACAACACCACCTTCTGATTTCTGGATATTTGCCAAAGTAATTGCCTTTGTAACCACTTCAAGAACACCAATTTTTTCACCAGTAGGTAGTACAGCATATGGAGTCATTCTAAAAGGAACATACATGATTTTTCAAATTTAGTCAATTAATTCTGTTGTTTAAAAATGTGCTGGAAGAAAAAGAAGATTTCACCAAACTATAGTATACTTACTCCAAATTGAGTCCTTCTTTTTGCCACAAAGAGTCCATTATCCTGAATATCTGTAAAGTCAGCATGTCTTGACGAAGATCTTAAAAAATGTTTTAGAATGTTATGATCTAATTAAAATCATTCAACTATAAGGTAGCAAACATACCATCACCATTCTTGAAAATAAGGCTCGTATCATCTCCCATTTCATCGTCATTTTCATATACCATCCAAAGTGGTCTCATCTTTGAATCCATCATTTTACATTTTTCAACCCTAAAGGAAAACATAAATGTATAGCACTAGACTTTTCTTAAATAAATATGGCAACAGATATATTGTTGCATGTGAACTATTACCTAAGATTTTTCAACTTGCATGTTGGATCAACAACAGAGTGAAAGTCGGAAAAAGCCTCTTTAAATGTGACTTGTTGCAGACACTCTTTCATAGTCTCTACACACTTCTCTTTCTATTAAAAGTTGAAAAATGTCTCTTCAGTTCAACTTGATTTGAAGATTGCGAAGATAAACTGTAGCACAATAAGTACAGGAATTACTTGATTATTCTATACCTCAGCCTTCTTTAGAGCTTGACATTGTAATAGCTCAGTAATTGCCTTCAGTTTATTCATCGCCTCAACCTGTTGAGTCAAGCAATCAAATTGGAATGAGTAAACTTGCAACGAATTTTGCATTTCTTGCAACATGAAAAAGTTGAGCAAACTTTGCTGTAATAAATCAGTCCCTAGTACATCCCTACTTGTTTAGATAATGACGCCATATGAGCAACACAACCACGACAATAAGCTTCAAGCAACAACCCAAAACGGACTGAAACTTCTGGAACATGCATTTCAGCTCTGTAGAATAAGAGAACATCAATTAAAAATAACTTTACCCTCAAAAACAGGCTGTCAAAATCTCACCTTAGAAGCCAGAATAAAGAATGGCCAATCTTTCTGTTCCACAAAGCTCGTTTCAGAAGAAATTTTGCCAAATGGCAGTCCAAGTATGCCTCATATTTTAACACCTTTACAAATGCAATATAATGAACATGAATTTCGATTGTGGATGGCCTCAAGATTGCCACTTATGAGTTTGTAAGAATGAAACTGGGACACACCTGAACCAACTGAAGCAAATAAAGATGAAGTTGCCCATCACTACAAAGGACCAAATTTTTGTTAAAGAAATTAGTGAAGCAAGTGAATCAATAAATTGTTAACTTATCTTGGTTGGCTTCAAGAATTGTTGGAACACTCACGAGAATTTTTCCAAGCATTTCACAGCATAATCTCGAACTTCTTTCTCAGGATACTTGTAATCAAGTAACTCTAGAGCTTGTTCTGGTTGAATAAGTGGCCAGCACTGAAGTAAAGCTTGCATCTAAGGAATACAAAATTAAATTGAGTGTAATTCTCTTTTTCCTTTTATGGTGTGAATATGTGAAAATCTTGCACGACACATGCTGGATAATAGAGAAATGGTGCATAGTATTTCTAACAACAATAAATGAAGAACTCAATACCCTAGCTACATCTTCATGGTTGTTCCACTGGATACTCAGCAAAACCTTTGCCAATGAATTTGGAAAGTTGTCTCGACACTCAAACCTGTTATAAAGATGTAAAGAATAATTAACAGTGGAACTGATATCTCAACTTTCAACCACACTTTGAAGAATACAAGAGACTATAAGAGACTTATACAAGAGACGACATCCGTGACTCGATGCATGCAAGTTAATTAAACTGGAATTTTCTCTACCTGAAAAACCATATCTTCTTTTTATCGTCTTCGGTGTATTCTGCCAAAGGCTCGCGCTGAGTTAGCAACTCCAAGTCAATATTTGTTTTCTCGCCTGCTCTCTGTGAAGCATTCAACATAAAAAATATATAAATAAATATATTTCAATCTAAATGCTCATTTAAGCCACACAATGAGAATGCATGATGGATATGTTTAATTCAGTATGTTTCATACATCTAAAGGAAAGGGGATGGCAGGACTATTCTTAAGCTGACCACTTTACGTTACCTACAAATTTATGCGAAGACATTGCATGGTACTTACAAAAATATCACTCTTCTCATTTCCAGCCAACGTAGATGCTTTTTCAAGAACCTAAAATACATAGCAAATGCCAAATAATCTTTCTGGCCCTAAAGACTTGAAAATATTGCTTCCACTGAACCTATTAAAATACATATGTTTTTACATCTAATCATGGTACTGCAAATAAAGTAATGTACACCATGCAATTTTATTCATCAAGGCAAGACTCTTGCAGGTTAATTGTCACATGCTATGCAATCCATTTCTTTTCAAGTGCTAACCTTATCGAACGGTGGGTACATAACACTGGTACCAGGCTTCGCATACTGCGTGAACTCAATAACCAAACACGGTGATGTGGAAGTATTGATGTTGGATACAACTGTACCAATTGGATTAAGGTCTTGAAGATTATCCTTCACTTGCCATGCATGCAGTATTATTTGGCCTTGTCGTAGGTAGTTGCGGAAGTCAAATAATGTCATATTTACCCACGCTAAGGGCGTTGTGCTATCCTACAAAGATTTATACAATATGTTCATCCTTTTTAAACCAATGGGTAGCAATGGCTATCAGTTCCTTTTACACTTTATAATGACTAACCAGTACTTACTTGACAGTTTATTGATGATGTATCATCGTAACTCTTTCAGTTTTTAAATATTGAATAACGTAATAAACTTCTTAATATTTATCATACCAAACAAAACAAACATTGTACCACTTGGTAATGCAAACCTTTGTTTTGCTCTTTCTCTTGGCATAAATGGTGAGACACAGTTTAGCCATACGTGGAATATCACACATGCTGATATCAAACTCCAGGTATTCATTCCAAACAGGAGATGGACCTTGCTTCTCTCGAGAACATTTTACAGGACACAATAGATTACTCCCATGAAACAAGCCTGCTCGAACTCCAATCTGAGTCAGAACACATGAAATACTAATTGCTGAGTGGTAATGCTATGGATTTGTACATAAGTTTGTTCTGTTTAATGCTAGATGATGTTTTCTTCAGCTCAATTGTCACATTTTTAGGTAATCGTAATTGTATGGATGAGCTGCGGAAAGAAACCATTATGCGATTTATTTGTAGTCTTCCCAACGCAGGCAAATTCCTAAAATATGCGATGATTTTACATCCTATTTTATTGAAAGTTTTCACGGCTACTAAGTATGCTTACTAAGGATGAAGTGTGACGAGTATGAGCCTCAAATTAACTTGTTTTTAATACCCACCTCAGTACCAGCTTCAATTGAGATATTAGTTGCAGATGTTATTTTAAACTTGAATTTCGCATTAATATCCCAAACAGTGAGACATGTTTTTGGCGGTATGGGTGGGGGAGATGCAGCATCTGGAACCATAGGGGCATAATCTTCCACCTTTAACGTACTCTTTGGAACAATGGACAGCTCTGGCTTCACATCTCTTGCAATGCAATTGCGGATATACTACAACAAATGGGTATAGCGCTGATGAAACTTTAATGCAATACTTTTTGCTTGAAAAGGGGAAATCTTAATGCCACTCAATTTAATGGATTGTTACAATGGAGTTTAAAAGTGAGTCCACATGCTTCCTAAAAAATGTAACTGACTGATGAAAAAGTGTAGATTCTTTAGTTGGTTAGGTCAGACTAGTCTGGATTAATCGATCTTATCCTAAGCAATGAAGCTCTGATCATTACATATTTCAACTAAGTTCAATGAAACACCAATTAAATTGGAATTTACCATCATTAAGGATTATACCTTATACTGTAGCAAGGGGTAGTTTCCTAACAAATAAGATTCCTTGCCATTGATTCTTAAGGTAAAATTACCCATATCATCTACAGGTTGTTTAAGCAATTCAGCTTTTCGTTGCAATGCTGCTGCAAGAATATCAGCAGCTTTCCAGTCACGATGTGCATGAATATCTTGGCAGTCTCTCTTGTCTATTGGGTTTATCAATTTATAAATAGAGACTAAAAATGAATTATCAATAAGCTTGGCATTTATGTGCTTTGGTGGAATGCTGCTCTCGTGCAAATCTGGCGGGAATGTGCACATCGATCGACTGGCCCATTCTTTCTGCTTTCTTTCACTGCAAACCTTTGCGGCAATATTTGTATATTTCGAACGAAACGACGCGATTTGTAAATCATTCGTTGCGTCAAACTCTCTGGGTGTCTTTCCCATCAAGAATTTTATTTTAGACTCTTGAATTTCTTTTTCTCTCACTCCTTGGCGCTCAACTAGCTTCAGAAACGGTCGAAATGGCCTCACATCTCGAAGTGTTAATCTTTCATCTTCAATAGTTTCTCGTTTCCCTTTATTGCTGATACAAATAAAGCTATACATGGCCGGAGCCAACAGCTTTTTATACAAAGGATATGCCCTAGCCTCGTAAAATAACTGGCTCTTTATCTCAGCTAAACTTGTATTTACAGTAGACATCATCGGAACTAATACGCCAGTCGGTAAGAAACAGTTAACTTCAACCTTTACAGATGAATCGGACGAGTTCCACTGAATAAAGTCCATGACAGGGGCCATTTCGTTCAACAAAATGAAGAAGCTGGTTAATACTTCCTGTGTTTGCCTTGGTACTAAGTCTTAAAACAGTATGGTCCCCACCCCTCCCGTAACGCAAATTAGAGATGACCACATTGGTTAGAAACAGGAACATGCAGTAGAATATGATCCCGTAACCCATCAGGGCATAAGCGTGAATCGGCTTTCCTATTTAAATGAATGACAACAACAAGACTAATACAGTAATTAGCAAAATAATAAAATACTGTTTATTGTATGCAAATTATTGTATAACACACCTGAAAATTCTCCATATTATAATTTCCTAATAAATATTCTTCTTTTCCAACTATTTTTAGCACATAATCTTTGTCATTTCCAATGGCTGTTTTCCGCACTTCAGATAGATTTCGGAATACATAGACAACATCACACGGGTTAATACCAAGCGGTATCTCCAGACGCTCAAAATCATCACCAGGCGGAAGGTACACGTTCAGATCAAATTTACCAATACGAAGATTTCGTGAAACGTACTCAGGAATCGGATCTATGCAGATTTGAGAAGGATAGGTCGAGCTAGCTCGCTCTTCCCAACTAGATTTTCGTCTCTCACGCGATTCTTGGATGGATATCTTTAAGTATTCCTGTCTGAAGTTTAACACTTCGTCGTTTTCCTTTCCTTCAAGTTCCGCAGGAGTTTGCCGCATCAGAAATTTAATTTTTGCATCAAGTCTAGTATCTTTATCATCACCCTGTTTCTCAAGAAGTTTAAGCACAGGTCGGAATGGCTTGACGTCTGTGAGTTTCAAACTCTCGTCCACCAATGTCTCACGTTTGCCTTTTTCATTTATACACAAGAAGCAATAGTTGGATTTCTCTTCAAGGCGGTTGTACAACGGATAGTTCTGCGCTGCTACGAACAGTTTTGTTTTGATATCAGCCAAACTTGCGTCAACCCGACATTGCAAGGGAACAAGTACGCCTGTTGGTAGAAAACAGTCTACCGTCAATTCTTTTGGCAAATCTGGTGAAGTCCATCCGAAAAATGCTGCCGGTGGCATCTCAGGTCCGCTAATCTATTCTAAAGAGAGCTCAGGGAATAGAAGATTCAGGATTGTCAGGAGTTGAACACAATGTATTCTATAGTCAACAAAACCCACTTCCGTGTAATTGGAGTGCATCCGATCAATGAACCCGACATGCACGACTGGTAATAGTAAACAGAAGAGCTTTAATCCGGGCTAGATCATATTTCACTTGTTGAAGCAGTATTTTGGCAACGGACGCCTCGAGGTGTATTGACCAATATAACAATGTCAAGTTTGTCGTGTTTGCGGTTTATTGAAAACAGATGACAAAGTGGTCTTGCACTTAGCAAACACCTACTTTGTCTTTAACCTATGCACTGGAGCTTATCATAAAGAAAGATACTGCTACTACCTATTACTATTTGACGCACAGCTAAAGCCTAATTACAGTTGGCGTTACAATTGCCAGAAGTAACAAAATACAGTTACTGTAGATCACTACACATGAACAATATTCGAGACTAGATCGGTTTAGTTGAAAAGGAAACAGGCGTGCCGTGTTTACGCTACACTATACTACAAATAACACGCGATGTAAAATTGTTTTGTTTGGCTGCGTTATGATTTGGTTTATAAAATGCGAAAACTCGGCTCTCCATTTTTAATAATGTCTCAGTGAAATTTATGGGCACGAGTGTCGATTCGCCTTCATTCTCATAACTTTCCTTTTCATAAACAATGCCCAATATTGTCTTTGTACATTAAACAAAGTCCCGTAGGTTGACGGTTTTGCCAAAAAATTTGTTTTGAGCCTTGTGCAGCATATCCCCGTATGGCTCACCATGCAACTTTCCTTCTTGTTGACCTTCTTGGGTAACTTTGCTATCGCTCATTGTTTTTGGGTTTGGAGAAGTTTTATGCAAGCTTTAATTTCTTAGCTTTACTTTCCTCTTCATCATCATCGTCGTCGTCTTCATGTTCAGCAAGAATAGTTCGCGGCTGAGTTCTACAGAAAAAACATAGCAACAAAAATCGTTTTGAATTAATTTCAAGTTTCATTTCTAACAAATCAGTTTATGTCTTACTTGGCATAAGCGGGGGTCACCCAAAACGGACTCTCAGCTGCCTCCTACATAAGTAACAGTTGATAGACTTCAAAAGCTGTCGTACTGAACGTGGTTTAACGACGGTGCGTCTACTCTACTTACTTTGGCATGGCGAAGAATAGATTCACGTGGGTTAGAGTCATCAAGATTTTTTACAGCCAGATTCTTAGAAACGAATTGCGATAAACTGATCCCAGAGGCAACGCGACCACCTCTTCCTAGAAATACAAGTCACAGATCTCCACAAAAAGATTTAGGAAAAGGTGTCCAGCTTTGGATAGCTAACCTCTTGAATGAGAAAGACCCTAGGTTGAAAGCTTGAAGGGCTTACTTCCCACCACCATAAAAAAGATATGGTAAAACTCCTTAACGGCTGATGGGATGTTTTGGATGCTGCAACTCTCTCTCAAGGTTTTTATCTGAAAATTTTGAATATCCTTAAGCTCTCTGAATCCCACAAAATGTTCATACCTGCACCAGCCAATGGAGTTTCAGGCTTCCGTGATTTGACAGGGTCGGCGCGTTCTTTATCTTTCACCTTCTTCATAGTAGCGCCACCTTGATTTTGTCGAAACATTGGCAAAGCATGCGCTGAAAGCAATAATATCAAACCACTTTGTTCATCAATAAAATTATAACTAATGCTCTCGTTTGGTAAGAATGTACTTTGGCAACAAGGAATTACCATTCACAAGCCTTCCTTTTCGATGACCCAGTCTGGCATCTCCATCACATATCGCTATACTATATAGCATGGCAGGGAGTGCAGGAGTTTGGTAAGATGAATGGAAGATACCATACGTAGTTGTGAATTAGTGAAGATATTGTGAATTCAAGTAATTCCTAGGTTGGACAATTTTCAACGAAACTTACGCGTTATAATTCTAGGAGGAAGTTGCATTTCACGAATCTGGCTTTTCTTTTTTGCTTTGGAAACACACATGATTGCTCCTCTAAAAAATAGGTTTGCAAATATCAAGAAAGATCAGCAAAAATCAGTTTTCTTCATTCGACAGAGGACCTTATGAACGCGACATTTTACCTGGTACTTCGTTGTGGATCAAAGAAAACCTTTACTTTTCCATTCCCACCGCCAACTAAAATTTGGTTAATTTTTGGATGCCACATACAGCTGACAGCACTCTAACAAAAATAGAATGCAATAAAAGAACAATTCTTTGTTACTGCATTCGTTGTCCTGAGAAAAATTCAAGGAATACTTACGGAGTCCGTGACAGAGTATTCGTGGACTTTCTTAAAGGTAGACTTTTCGTAGAATACCAACTTCCCATTTCCCTGAATAGCAGACAAAAATATAACTTGAAAGAAGTCAAGATACTGTACGACTCGACAAATGGAAAAAGTACCTGTCCTTTGCGAACTGACGTCCCAGTTCCTATAAGACTTTCGTCAGGGCTGAAGAAACAACTTGTTCTGAAGTAATAGTAAGAATGTGAGAAGATTTGAAATCATATTCATGTCATCTTTTTAGTATTTAGACTGCACAATGAATATATTTAAACTTACGTTAAGAAAGCATTTGGAAGATTAAGAGCTTCATTAACTGGTTTCTTAAAGCTGCGCAAATCCCAAAGTTTCATTGAATCATCACCTAATGAATACATATTAATAGTTATTGCTCCACCTGTTGAAAAGACAAGCATCGTCACATGAAGAGGAAAGAAGATGCAAGAATACAAAAGTTTAGAGAAATTACAAGAAGGAGATGCCTAAAACCTTGGGCATCATGCCAGAGGATGTAAATCGTTAACCTGAATATTCACATCCACCAACCTCCTCTGGAAACAAGGATATTACTGTCATAAGAAAATTGCAAACATGAAATATCGCTTCCATTTGCATGAGCATTCTTAATTAAAATCGTTGGATGGACCTGAATGAAAAGGAAGTTACAGCACGTTTGAGATTATATACCAAGACCTCAAACTATTTGCATAGTGATGGATTTAATCATACTTATGATTGACATGTCATGAATATACTAAAACTGAACCGTTCATTATTACACTATTATACTTTAAAATTCCTGGATCTGTCACCATGATCTTTCTGTTCACTTACAAATGGCTTCTTGGTGTCCCACAAGTGAATAATACCATCCTGAGCACCAGCAGCAATATATTTGGCATCTTTACTATATGTGCAATGTGTTGGTACAGCTTTTTTACCTACAATCACCACACAAACTGCTTACCAGATAAAACAATAATGATATCTTTTGCAGCTATAGAGAAAGACATGTCTGTTGACTCAGACTGACTATTCAGAAAATATTTTGTGAAAACTAATTGACTCATATAAAATGTGACATACCATGAATGTTTTTAGTCTTTAAAACATCTATATTTTTCTTGGGTGTGTTCACATCCCATAATCTGACAGTACTACAAATGAGCAATCAATACGTTTTGTGAGTATTTATAGAAGATACGAATTCAGGGAACAGTATTGCAGGCGATTCATACAGACCAAAACTTGCATAGTTATTACGCTACGCTGGCCTACCCATCATCGCCACAAGTCATAAATTTGTCCCTATTCTTCGGATGCCAACATCCTCCATTCAGCATTGAAACATGACCCTGTAAAAACAAGAGCAACTGCTGATTGCTAAAACAGTATAATATAACAACTTGCAACCAAATAAAGTACCATAGAATTATGGGGTGGAAAACTATTTCAGTGGATCACACTTTACATACCTTTGTTTTGGCCATGTCAAATATATACTGGTACCCTTTGACACATTCAAAAGCTTCAAAACCATCACGATCTAAGATTTTTGCCTATGGAAATTATAACTATACTCGTGATCGCTATTTGTAAAGGCCACAGAGCACCTTAAATTATTTATTTCAATGTACCTGAGCATTGCCAGAGCATACCAGAATTGTATCACCAGTTGAGCTGTATTCCAAAGACCGTATTTGATGGGAACCACAAGGCTGAATAGTGCGAAAGGCAGAAAGCGAAGAGCCCATTGCATTGAAGTCCCAAAATTTGATCTGTACACAGGGAACAAAATTAGACTAATACAATTGGCTCCATTACTTATAACCATCAACATTACAAGAGGTTAATGGGAGGCAAAAAAGATTATATGCAACTTAATCAAAATTAGTCTCATAAAGTCTGTAGATGTCCAAATACTAACATTGTAATCATGTCCTCCTGATACTACCCGAGAACCACTTGTGTCTAGTGATAAAGCTGCAACCTGGTAATGACAAAATGACTTTTAAACTACTAGTACAATATTGTTACACACTTCTTGTTCAACACTAATTGTAGAATGAACTGATGTATCAAGGAAAAAGTCCTGTACTTTGTTTAAACTTACTGTTTTTGTCCCATGTTCTAATGTTATTTCATGGCTGCAAGGTATAGATGACTCTGCATCCTAGTATTAATTTTTAAAACAATAAATGAATCGTAAAAGAAGGCATGGATTGTCGATCACTATAGTAAGTAACATTAATTCATACTTCGCTGTCTTCAATATTTTCGTCGTCACTATCAGAATTCTCGTTTCTCTGCTCTTTCATCCTCTGAATATAAAATTTAACATTGCAATGAGGACATAAACTATCAATTTGACAACAACTGGTGTTATCCCCTTGTAACATGAGTCAAATGTTCCAATGTGTGTTGTTGGTCTTTTCTACTCTTGTTATTTACAATTTTGCCAGTCATGGAGTCCCCTTTATCTTACCAGAGTAAACATAGTGAAACATGCAATAGTGTTCTATATGCAGTATGGAAAAGAATTTATGTACCATTCTATTTTCACACATTTCCTTTTCTGGTGGCATCATGACAAATGGTGCTTTCTCGCCACTTTCATCAACATCTTCTAATACTAACAAACATTACTCAACAATGATAAAATGACAATGTACGGATGTGCATCTGTAAAAGTTTTCAAACCTTTCACATCAAGTTTTGATTTTTCTTCAGCAGCATCCACCACTCTTCTCTTTGCTATTGCCATCATTTCAGTGATATCAAAGTGCCGAGCTTTCTTTCCTGTAAATGCAAGTAAAATCATGAATTCACCGATAAGCAGAGTATTTGATGAATGAGTTGAACATTCTGCATCTGAATGGTAAACAAGCAATAAAAAGGGCTACAAAGGGTAAATTAACAGTGTGTCAGGCCATTAATAGTAAACATTTTAGTAACCAATCCTAAAATGCAGATACAATCTGATCGCTGTTGTCTCTGTATAAGGACGTACCAAAGCCAGAAAAACCCATCAATGATGACATGCCTTTTTCATTACCTTGCGGCTCTAAGTAGAAAAGATTGCCATTAGTACCTAGCCCTTAATTTAAAACATCACAGATTCACAGTTACTCTGGCATTTGGGAACAGATTATGTACGAAGTGGATCCCTGTGGTAGCCAATATTATGACCAACAAAATACGTTCTGACTTTCAACATCACAAGTATAACCGTCTAAGCGTCTAGTATATGTCCCTGGCCAATGGCCATCACACCTTCTGGTTTTGAAGAGCTGCTGGTAGATGGAAATTTGGGTTTTGTGGAAGAATTTGTGGCCTCATTTCTCCGTTGCAGTTCTCTCATATTTTTCATTTCTTCTAGATCTTCTTGCTCCATGTTGGTATCCTTTTGCAGCGGTTTTACGAAACATTCACTCCTACTATGGCAGCCATTTTGAAAATTAATCATGCTTATTCGTTACGCTTCGCCTGCGAGGCAGACGGCAATAGATATGCGACGTTACTCTCATCTGCGGAGAACCGTCTCCGTTGCGGAACACGCAACTTTGCATCCGCAACTTTACTGAGCGTCGGACAATATACTCTGTCTGGTATTTACAACAGAATGTAATTCGCACATAAAATTGATTCATGCACTTCAAAAAAAATTCAGAATATAGAGGTATATACAAACGTTATATCAGTATAAACCAAGTTCAACTTGGAACCAAGATCAACTCGGTCTCATTAAAGAACCATTTTCAATAAATATACAAAGATTAGACCGAAAATCATGGATAAGTCTTCGACAACCATGATTATACAAAATCTTCAAAAGAGTCTTTGACATAGAATTCTTAGCACGATTAATCGAAATTTTGACAAAAGGAAGCAGTCTCATAATCCACACGATCCAACCACGACTCTTTGGTCCACATAGCTTATTCTCCTGGTTCTTTGTTCGTTGCGTTAGTTTGGAGTCAAGTTGCAATTGCAACCATGGATTTGTCAGTACTACTTGTGCAATGCCAGTAGAGTTCTCATAAATTATATACAGTCAGGAAACAACCCTAAAAGAAAGAATAAAACGATTTATTAAGAAACTTCTGATAACAAAAACTGTTTTTGATTAGATGCTCACCTGTACAACTACATAATTGTCGACCAATCAAATTCATCTTCTTCCTCCTCCTCTTCAATAACATTTTTTCTCGGAATATTATAGTTTGGAGGAGTTACTCGAATTCCAGGAACACTTGTCGGTGAATGATAAGAACCAGCACTAGTTCCGGGACTCGAGGAGCCAACGAAACTGCCAGCTGAGAGATAAGGAGCATTCCCTGGTGACACATTCATAAAATTCCGTCCAGAATAACTACTTCCCGAGTGACTACTTAAGCTACTGTTACTTGAGAATGACTGGTTAGAAGTGTTAAAAAAGTTCCTTTGTATGCCTTGGGCGTTGAGTAGCTGGTTAAACGACTGAGTCAGTTCTTGCCACTGCGCAGGGTCTACACCAAAACTGCTGGCATCTAGACCTTGCATGTTTTCCATTACGGATTGCATTTGTCCCCAATCAACATTTTGCCAGTTACCAGAGTTCATGCTTTCTAGTAAGGTTTCAAGGCTTTGCACCAAACTTAGCGACTGCTGGCTGGTACTGGCGTTGCCAAGACTTGGGTTTTCCCCTATTATAGGATTTGATGAAGAACTGGATGAGCCTGTAAAAGATCAACATCATCCTTGTAGAGAACTAGAAAGCAGCAACTTGAGATCATGATTGTACTAACTGGGATTCGGAAGCTAGAATTAGCCTCTACAAACTAACAAATGGAAGCCAGGCTAAATGCACAGTGAGTCAAAAGAAAACTGTACATGGAAATGAACCTCAGCTTATTGAGCTACTTTCATGATAAAAAACAAAACATTTGTTACTCACCACCAAAACTGTGACTGCTATGAGTGCTAGCATCAAACATTGATCGATACAAACTTCGAAAAGATGCGCTCAAGTCATCAAAACTTATTTCTGGCACAACTTTAGTTGGAGGCTCGCCAGCGTTATTGTTGTTGAATGGTGGCATGCAGCTGGGTTGATTGGGTGATGTGTGGGTGGAAGATGGGGAATTATTATAGGGAGACTGGGACAGATGAAGTGGTGCTCCTGGGATGGGGGAAGTATGCATAGGTGAAATATCAGGAGACACACCATCTTGTGACATTGCACCAGATGAAAACTGACACTCGTCCTCACCATAGATAAAAGTCTGCAAGAAAATAGAGAATCCAATGTTTAGGTACAGCTTCCACAAACACAATCAAAAGAGTGAAAAAACTTATGGGGAGCACAGAAATACAATTTCTCAAATGCAATGTACTAGCAATGGCATTCAATTTTAGAGTGTTTGTCTTAGATAACTATGTAATGTAATCAAGGTAATATTAAATAAACTGCTTGCATAACTGCATAAGAATAGTTGAAATTAATTGAATTTCTCATTAGCTGTACAAAAAGAGACCTTTGAAATATGCTACATTCTTACTACTGAACAATTACACATTGATGAATCATTATGTAATATTAGTCAACCAATATGAATAAGTAATATTTAACAAATATTTGATATAACCTATAGAAAATCAAACCCGTCAAAAACACTAAAGAACTGAATAAAGGAAGACATGTATATGATTACTGAAAAAATTGGCTGTGAAAATAATTTTCAATAGAACTGTTGTGTACGCTGTGAAATCACCCAAAAAATCTAAGATAAGAAAGAACGCTTATTTGGATTAGGGCACTTCACAATAATTGGGAAAATCTTTTATTAAATTGTGAGATATGGTATAGTATTAGATACCGGAAATAGTATCCCTTTCCTGCGCTCAAAAATGCAGCACGAAAATTAAGCCCTCATAAAAATACGTGTCTTTCAAAGGTGAAAAGTTCATAGACTTCATAGTAACATGTAAGAAATTTTCAGCAATTCTCGTAATTTTAAGCGAAAAGTTACAACTTATAAGTAAACCCAACTGTTTCCATTCTACACTGAAAATTCTTAAATAATCGGACTACACTAAAATCATAAAAAAACTTTTACAATGAAATCGTGTTTCTCAACTTTCTTAAAAATATGTGATATAAGCACCAGGTATGTTAGGCCATGCAAACTATTGACATCATTCATCAGTAATAACCGGTTTTCAATATCTTAGTTGGTAAATGTAATATACCTACCCCGTTTGGACCTCTTTTTCTACTTGGCCTTAATTGAAGAACATCTTCGGTCGGGTTTTGCTCAATGGCCCAATACGATCCCTTTAATAAAACACAAAGCAAACTATTGTCACTGAAATGTATATTTTTTAACGCTGGCTTTTTACAGTACTATACACTGTAGAGTATTGTACTGAAAGTCCACATCGTTTTGTCGCATCGCACATTCTCGCCGAGACCGCTGTATTTAAATCTAAATAGACGTTTACCATCACAAAATACACAATCGTTGACAGAAAGATACTTCGGTAATTGTTGTTCAATTCATGCTCTATTGCCAAAAAATGTAGCCTATATGGAGTGAGAATAAGGAATTAAAGACTCACTTTTCCAGGGTCATCTTTCGATCTCGCTACTTTCCTGAAACACTTGTTTAGGGATAAATTATGTCTTATCGAATTCTAAAGTAAAATAAAAGTGGTGGTAGGTAAAAGCTAAATACATGTTTGAAAAAGTCGTGAGAACAATAGGAAGTCACATTAAAACAACAGGAATGCGTTTTACGGAATAATATACTTGACTGCACTTGATGTATTTTTTCTGTATTGCGTTCGTGCCAATTTGTGTTGTTAAATATTGCATAAAAACTTACCTTCCAACCGCTACCAGCTTCTCTATAATAGGGAAAGTTATCGCAAATCCATTGGTATATTTCACTTAATGTCATTTTCTTGCTATCTGAACTATTGATTGCGAACGTTATGAGGTTCGCGTACGAATACGGCGGTTTACTCTCCCGCAACTGATGTTCCCGGGCTTCTTGTTCGGTTAGAGTTGCGTAAGGGTTGACGGGCGATCCAGGGCCTTTTCTTAACGACATTCTGTCTTTCTGAAGCCCATTACCCATACTATCGCACCCATTGGCGTTCGCCATCGCACCGCCAACGGTTAACTTAGGAAGCCAGTCCATAGCTGTTAAACTGCTGTTCAACTCCGCCATCTTGCTAATGGCGTCTCTAATATGGCCTTGCCAACCTACCATTGCGGGGGGTGGTTGGTAAGGGCTGAATATTAAATGAGGTCTTTCTGCGGGTGTAATGGGAACAAGATGAAGGTTCTAGATGATGGATAACCGGGAATCGACGTTTTCTCAGATTCTTTTGGGAAACGTGCACAGCGCGCGAGCTGTCATATTCGAAATTTTTCCATAACGCTTTGCGCGCTTGGTCGGCATGATTACAAATCGAATACTCTAAATTTGAATCGAATTTCGGTTTAAAACAATTAAAAGCTATGAACAGTAAACACACAAAGGTTCTTAATCCAAGGTGTATTTTTGCACGAAAGTAAGCGTCTTAAGTAGGAAGCAATAGACTATTGCTGTAATGTCAAAAATTCAGCATACAGGCACTATTGTATTTAGTCACCACAAAATGTTGCGTATAGGAACTCAACTAAAATTACCCTTACTGCTGATGGTGCATATCCCTGCTTGGCTGTGCTATTGATCAGTTGTTACTTTATAGCAGCAAGCCAAACTATATAGAAAGAGAATAATGTGAATACATTAGTTGCGAATAGATAGTGCGCGTCCCCCTTGCGTTTCTCATCAGAAAACATATCTGTTCTTCTTGCAATTATAACGATCGGCAAAGCTTACAAATCCAAATACTTCCAAAAGCGTTTACGAAAGTGTCAGAGAATGTATCCGGCTATTTTTAATACATGAGTATGACTATACTTACCAATAATCACTACAATGATAACAACAAAAACAAGCAAGACGATTATGCACATCTATAAAAAACGAAGAAATGAAATGCAAATAGTCGACAATATAAAAGTCTCTAGTTCTTTTGCTACCTTTCGATTTTGCCACCACATTTTGCGTTTAACTTGCGTAGCATTCTGCTTAAACTTGGCTGCATTATCTCGTATATGCTCTTAAGAAAATCAGATAAAGGTAGTGTTTGGATAAGGATGATCTTTTTTTGTCAACTCTGACTTCGAAAAAGAAACCGTATCAAGGTCAAAGCTTCACTAACCTGATCTGCTTTGCATTATTTCCAACTTCTCATCTCGTACTATTAGATTATCAACATTGTCTCTCATAATATCTACAACCTAGTTAAATAATATACTTCAACTTTTATAGCTATAGTTGATGGTGATATCGACCATGCTGTGCAATATGCTCAACCTGGCCTTGTTTTATACAGTTTCAGTGAGCTCTTTCTGTTTGCTATGCTGCAGTACGTATTTACCTCGTCAACTTTCTTCTGAGTTTCCAGCAATCTAGTTTTCTCCGACCTTTTGATAAATTGATGAACGTAAAAACTATCGTCTACTAACGTTTAATACTTTCACCCTCTATATTGATAATCTGTATTATACACTTGAATGATTATAAGATGTTAATTATACAATATCCTTTGGGCAGTTGCAGTAGAGTCGGAAATCTTGAGCCAACCCAGCTATATTAAATGCCCATGAAGCTCATAGTAATTGTATTCATACCATGGTAAAATGCCTGCCCTTACTAAAAATGTAAACGCTTACACACTGTTGTTTATATTTGTACCAATAAAAACACATTATAGACCAGACTTCTTTGGGTTATCGTATTGTGGCAAATTCTGTTAGAACAAAGTTTATGCCGATAGGCTTTGCAATATTATCGTTACTGCGAAACCAGGACTAAATAAGAATTAACAGACAAACTTACATGACTGTAGTACCCTGGTTGCGGAACGTTTAGAACGGGGGCTGAATACCACCTGATGAAGCACCTCACGGCGACGCTGGCACAATTCAGTAAATAACTGGGGGTAGTGAAGCATTAAATATCCAAGCAATTAATGATAAAAAATTTATTCTCTTAAAGATATGCATATTATGTATTATGCTACACCAAAAAACACAGGAGGCTGGTGAATAAGTATTTCACTCAAGTGTGCAATGAACATCATGCACGCCAAATGGTGCACCTGGACGAGTGCATGTACATGGCCAAAGCCAACAAAGTTCAGTAGGATGCACTTAAGTGAATTGCTTCTCATCTATCAAGCCAGTTTTCCACTTCAATGACTTTGAAAGAAGGGATATCACAAACTACTTTTTGCTTTCTTTATTCAACCTCATACTATTTATACACATAATCAAAAATATTTTTCAAGGTTTCCAATATAGAAGAGGAGTATGGAAATTTATATAATCATTAGTTGCTTTTATTACTTCAGTTACATTGTATCCAATTATCATACCAATGATGTAAACTGTACATTGCTGTACTCACAATACTCTGTCAACAGGCATGAAACTAAGTTTTAATTTCTAAACTCTAAGATTGTACTTCTACAGGATCTTAAACAAGATCTACAAAAAGACCAGCAAGTGTTTCATACAATAAATAGTAAGCTATAGGAATCAAGTTCTCGTGTGTAGCATATTAATGTACACGAAAAATGCCATTGGTGAAGCATGATACTCCTATTGTGTAGCAGCAATCCAAACTAAAAATGAAAAGGAAAATAGATGATTAAATTATGTTGGTTGCTTTGCAATCAATGTTGATCGTACGTATCAAATCACAACAAGCAATCTCCTTACTTGCGATAACAGCGATGATAACAACAATGACGACAATCAGAATAAGCCACATCTGCAATTCAAAAAAAGTTTGTAAACAGAGCAAGATTTGCCATATAAATCATGTAGAAACATGTTTCTATATACACACATTGGCTTCATTACCTTACAATTTTGCCACCACATTTTCCTTTTCAGTCTATGTGCATTTGTGTCAAACTGAGCTGCACCAGCTTGCAACTGATCTGTGCAATTAACAATCCAAAGATAGGGTAAGTAAGGAGATACTTTATGGAGTTTCCCTTACTAAATTTCCCTGATTAAAAATCAAAAACCTCCTACCTGCTCTATCATCAAGTTCAGAAAGCTTAGCATCCCGTTCTAACACTTTATCAACATTATCTTTCATAATATCAACAACCTAAATTCAAATAAATATCTTTCACCATTGTCACTTGTCCCCACCCCACTTTGTTACTTTGCAAAAGATTTCAAACTAATCGGACGAAAATGTCATCATGATTGGTCATACTGACGTCGAGGAATTTTGTTACCTTGCTTAGATGTCATAAAATTTGGTTTTATTTATCATATATTTTTCGGGTTACGACTTGTTTAGTATACGTAATTATACTATACTGCTCGTTGTAATCGTTTACAGGAATTGTTTCTCTCTCTGTTTTGAAACAAACCTCATCGACTTGTCGTTGCGTACTTTTTAATCTGTCTGACGACCTACAATTTGACATCAAATTTTATTCAGAAAAATCATCTAAACAATTCTAAATAAACTATATGTACTTTGAGTATAATGGTTATGGCTGCCATATCATCAATCGTATATGTTTATAGGGATAATCACATCTTATATACCAATGAAACTGCTGGGAATAGGTTGACTGTGAACACTTGACACGAAGGGAGTAATATACAAAGTTACTTACATTTTTGCTTCGTAATGTCTTCGAGATTTCAAGGAAGAAAGCTGAAAGATCAAAGATCCTGTCTTCGTTGGTGTTCTTCAAGTTTTCGCCTTCTGGATGACGTCACAGCCTTTCTGCAGGCAACCAGGCAACATTATATTGATATTTTTAACGACACCACTCTTACGATAACTAACAAATTTTTGGATTATTTTTGCCTTGGAACGGTATCGGTAGTCGTGGCCGAGCGGTTAAGGCGATAGACTAGAAATCTATTGGGGTCTCCCCGCGCAGGTTCGAATCCTGCCGACTACGTA